>JAQBSW010003162.1:0-88270 GCA_029291075.1 Eudiplozoon nipponicum
CCTGGCCAGTACATGATGAGTTCCCAATAAGGACGAAACCGGTCTACTGGATGAATTGCCTTGATTATAGTAAATGTTATCATCGCCCGCGCAACCAATGTTCGTTTAAATTCTCCAAAAATCAAAACTCGAAAAGCTTTTAAAGGCGTATGTCCAATTGCTTACACTTTCGGTCCTCACTAGTGCTTAGTTACATCATCATTGATCGGTCAACGTGTATTTACCCGAAATCACTCGTGTATCGCAAACACGATCACGTTACTGGATGGAAGTAAAATATTTTGTCCTAAAACAGCGATGTCACTGTAATATTTATACATGCATACATACCTCGGGTTCTAGTCAAGTATTTACAAACACCTTTATTAAAAGGGCTGACTCGGCCGAACCTTTGAAATACACCACTTTTCATTCGAGAACAATTCTTGTTTTTATGGACAATTTGCCATCACTGAACGCGGAACGCCCTCCCTTACGCCGCCTATTAATGCTCAATGTTTCAAAACCTCTTAAACTTAAGATAGTTTGCGTCTTAGCGAACAACGCAATTAAACAGCAACTATCAACTATCATCAACTATCCAGATGCTTGCCCAATAGTACATATTTGGTCAGTCCAATAAGTAAGGCGTAAAAATTGCAACATATGCAAAACGACCCTCGAAACATGTGCGGCATGCACACAAACGTCAGTCTATAATTCAAAATCGGCACATCTAGGTCGGCATTCTTCACATGCAATGAGAAGGTATCACTCGCAGAAGACCTACTATATGTAAGAAAGACCATTCCGCAAAAACACACAAAGGAACATTTAGGAAAGTTCCTTTCGAATAAATTGTACCAAATAAAACTACATGATATGATTGTTTATTTGTACACACATTTATATTCACACCGTTCGTATACTAACATGTTTTGTTTTGTCTTTTAGCATGTATATCTGCATTATATGATGAATAAAGCCTAATATTTTAGGCAACTCTTTCTTCTGACTTGTCTAATCATTCTGCCCGTTTGCTGCGCTTGTTACTGTGATTCAGAACAATTTATTCATCATATAACCCCATCATGGAACGCCTAATAAGACCAGAAAGATTTGATGTTGAACCTAGTGCACCAGATGCAGCAAAACAATGGAATCATTGGTATCATACATTCTGTGGCCTCCTAAAAGCAGTCGAATCCATGAATCCGGATAAATTAGACACTCTTATTTCCTACGTCTCTCCTAACGTATATGAACACATCGTTGACTGTGATACATATGATCATGCTATCAAAACTCTAATGAATCTCTATGTCAGACCGAAAAATGAAGTCTTTGTTCGTCATATACTCGCGACTACTAAACAAGAAAATGGACAAACATTGGATCAATTTGTTCAGATTCTGAAATCGTTAGCTAGGGAATGCAATTTCAAACCAACTACGGCCGAGGAAAATCCAGACGATGCTCTGCGCGATGCCTTCATTAATGGAATCCAGTCCAATTCAATCAGACAACGTCTCTTAGAACACAACTCACTTAATTTTCAAGCGGCTTTTGATCAAGCACGTGGTCTCGAAATGGCGGAAAAGCAATCATTATCATATCAAAACTGTTTGAATTCTGCACACACTGCAACGGTTCAGCCACTCTGTCCTTCATCAACCTCCGATAAATCTACAGATAATCTTGTTGCTGCTGTTAAACAAAAATGTGACTTTTGTGGGTACGATTATCATTTAAGATGGAAATGTCCGGCCAGAAACGCCTTCTGTAAAAGTTGTGGAAAAAAAAGACATTTTCAAAAGGTATGTCGCTCTAAGAATCACCGCCCAGTGGTTTCGACGCTTCATCCTACCATATCTGCAACTGTATTAGCTGCTGCTCCTGATTGTCTCACCAAATGTGTAATAAATCTAGAAGTCAATAACATAAATTGTCATGCTCTCGTTGATACAGGCAGTTCCTGTAGTTATGTTTCAGAAGCCTTCGTTTTGAAAAATAATTGGAAAATTCACTCCTCTCAAGAAACAATAACCATGGCGTCTAGCTCATTTTCGAGTCATACCAAAGGTCATTGTTTTGTGTCGATTCAATACAAATCATGCGTTTATCAAAATATCAAGCTATCTATACTTTCTGATCTTTGTACTGACGTACTCCTCGGTCATGACTTCCTTGGATTGCATAAAAGTGTAAACATCTCTTTTGGTGGTCATAAATCGTCATTCACCGTCTGTTTACTGAAACCTGCATCTGTTACGTCCCCGCCTCTATTCCACCATTTAACTGCTAACTGGAGGCCTATTGCTACGAAATCAAGAAGGTACAATCGAATGGATGAAATAAACAGATTAGTTTCTGATGGCATTATCGAACCTTCAACATCCCCGTGGAGAGCACAAGTTCTCGTGGTATCGAATGAGAATCACAAGAAACGTATGGTTGTGGACTACAGCGAAACGGTCAACAAATTCACAATCTTAGACGCCTATCCTTTGCCAAAAATAGACGAAATGGCTGAAACCATTTCAAATATCATATATTCAGCACTTTGGATCTCAAAAGCGCTTACCACCAAATACCTATCCAAGAACATGAAAAGGTATTTACTGCTTTCGAAGCGTGTGGACGCTTGTTTCAATTCCGTCGCATTCCCTTCGGAGTGACGAATGGTGTCTCATGTTTCCACAGAACTATGGATCATATAATCGCACAGGAACATCTCACAGATACATTTGTCTATGTGGACAATGTGACAGTTTGCAGGAGAGATACGCTTGAACACGAAACAAATCTCAACAAATTTCTTAATGCCGCTAAAAAATATGGATTGACCTTAAATGAATCAAAGAGCATTTTCGCAGCTAAAGAAATTACTCTTCTTGGTTTTCAAATATCGAATGGAAAAATTAAACCTGATCCTGACCGATTAAAGCCTTTACAAGATCTCCCACCACCGTCAAATGTACAATCGCAACAAAGAATTGTGGGATTTTTCGCTTATTATTCGCCGTGGATCTCCAACTTCTCCGATAAAATTCACTCACTCGTTCATAATCGAACTTTTCCTTTGCCCGTCTCTGTGAAACAAAATTTCGATGATCTTAAAAAAGAATTAGCCGTAGCAACTTTAGCTTCTATTCGTTGTGATATTCGTTTGTCGTCGAAACTGATGCTTCGGACGTAGCTATTGCTGCCACTTTGAACCAAGATGGAAGACCTGTGGCGTTTTTCTCAAGGACGTTGACGCCATCTGAAAAACATCACTCAGCTGTTGAAAAAGAAGCCTATGCCGTGGTTGAAGCTATTTGAAAATGGAGGCATTTACTTTTGGGTAATCATTTCAAACTTGTCACTGATCAAAGATCTGTTTCCTTTATGTTTGGCAATCAAAATCGAGGAAGAGTGAAGAACGATAAAATTTTGCGCTGGAAAATGGAATTATCACCTTACAGCTTCGTTGTTGTCTATAGACCCGGAAAAGATAATAAAGCAGCAGATGCACTAAGTCGATCCTGTTGTGGTGCGCTTCTAAATGGACTGGATTCAAAACAAATACATGATTCTCTTTGTCATCCTGGAATTTCTCGTATGCTCCACTTTGTGAAATCTCGTAATTTACCATATTCTAATGATGAAATTCGAAAAATGACCTTGAGTTGTGAAGTGTGCTCTGAAATCAAACCCAGATTTCCTTCGGCAATTCAAGGTCAATTAATCAAAGCTACCCAACCGCTTGAGCGGTTATCTATCGATTTTAAAGGACCTCTTCCTTCATCAACTCGTAATCGTTATCAACTGACGGTCATCGATGAATATTCTCGATTTCCCTTTGCATTTGCTTGTCCTGACCTTAGCAGTCACACCGTCATACTTCACCTGTGTCAAATATTCGCAATGTTTGGGATGCCTTCGTACATTCACTCAGACAGAGGTTCTTCCTTCATGTCGACCGAGGTACAAAATTTTCTTCGGAAAAAGGTATAGCTTCGAGTAGAACGACTCCTTATAATCCCAAAGGAAATGGACAGGTAGAAAGAATGAATGGTACCTTATGGAAATCGATCCTTCTCGCTCTCAGATCAAAAAGGCTTTCAGTTGAAAACTGGGAATGCGTGCTGCTTACTTTACTTTACTTTACTGCGGCTGACTCCTTTTGGAGGATAAGCCGGCTCCACATTTCATGGAGTTTCTTGGGAATTTGGTACAAGTGGTGTTCCCTCACCACTCGGCTTTTTGATCGAGGACGCACCTCTAGCCTTTGCACATCCAAGCGCAGTTTGCAAGGCAGCAGTAAGTTGCATGGTTGCCGGTGGCTGTTGAGAGCTCATTCGCCATTCGGAAGTACGGGGTACTGTCCAGGAGTCCATGTAATCCTGTGGCTGTTGAACCCTTTGTGGCGGGAACACACGCCGAGTCATGGTGCCGTCGTCGGGCTCATGTGGTATTTTATAGGAGATCCGATTGCCGGTCGGAAATCCACCACGCTCTGGTGACACCACCGCCATAGCCCCGTTAGCCCATGTACGATCGGCCATCGAGACATGGTTGACACCGTCGTGGTACGACGGTGTCAACTATTCAATCCGTTCATTATTGTGCACATCTACCAACGAAACCCCTCACGAGCGTCTTTTTCGACACAATAGAAGGTCGACTTTTGTTACCACACTCCCAACCTGGCTTACTGTTCCTGGCAAATTTTTACTCAAGAAGAATGCTAGAGTTTCTAAATATGACCCCTCTGTGGAAGAAGTTGAACTAATTCATTGCAATCCTAAATATGCGCATGTTCGTTTTTCTGATGGAAGAGAAGATACAGTATCTATCGGTCAATTAGCCCCGAAAGGCTCCGACGCACTGATGAATGAAGCTGGAACTAATATGGGACTCTGTGAAAATGAACCGGTTGTTGCTGATGGACAAACCTCCTATAATGACGATACCGATATTGATAATGTTAAGGCAAATGGTGAATCTACGGATAACTCAAATGCTCGTGACTATCAGAGAATCTCGAAAACCTTATCAATCAACAACAACGTGTTCATTCTTATAACTTACGAAGTGGAAATGTTTAAATACTATGTTTTCTCAATCCTCTTTGAATTGTTACTATAACAGTCTTGTTCCGACTCTGACGCTACGCTACAAATCGCAGTGGAGGAGAATGATATGTTTGTTTATTTGTACACACATTTATATTAACACCGTTCGTATACTAACATGTTTTGTTTTGTCTTTTAGCATGTATATCTGCATTATATGATGAATAAAGCCTAATATTTTAGGCAACTCTTTCTTCTGACTTGTCTAATCATTCTGCCCGTTTGCTGTGCTTGTTACTGTGATTCAGAACACTACATTACTAGAAGTATACCTGATAATTAGGTAACTAAAGGCAACCGAGCACATGCTTACTCAATTTAAACCACATAAAAGACCTATCCTCACATACGCAACCAGTATTTAGAACTCCACAAGCGATAACGCATCCTAGAAACTTGAAGATGTCCAAGCATATTCTGTATAGCTCACGTTATGCTATTTATAAATCTGCGGAAATCTCATTAAAGTACACCTTCAGCCGCCATAGGTTAGAATAACGGAACTATCTTTAATATAATTGCATAAGAAAGCCAAACAAGTGTACATTCATACATTGCATATTCATTCAAGTTACATTTCTCGAGAAGCTAGAATGGATAATTCCGAAATTTAATCCTCAAATATCCACAACTTACATAAAATCATGTTTCTATTCTCAATGCTTATTTATTCGCACAAAAAATTGATAAACGACTAGCATAACAAACACCAAGATACCGTGAAAACTGTAATATATGACTGCATAGTTGAACTAGTTCGGCAATATCAGACCAATAGGACAGTTAAGAACCAATTTCTGTATTCACAAACTATAATAACCTTATCTACGAAGAAGAATAGCAATAATTGGAGGTATTCTTCGGGACACTTCTTTGTCTGAGTCTGTATTTTTAAGCTCATCTTAGTTTGAGAGGCTACCATTCACAGCCAAAACATAATGTTCACCCGTGACTTCTCCTCGGCCAACCCAACTTTTGCTACGACGTCCCAGCAGGCCCTGGCGCGTAATAGACTATTAACATGTCTTTTACACCCGTACAGCAGCCTTAGCCCTGAACAAATAACATTGCTGGTACGGAGTAACCAAAACCGTCTCAGATTTTAAAATGTGCTCACATAGCTGATTTTATTTTTAGAGACACTGATCCTTCATTAGCGTCACTTCGACAGTCCACCCATTCGATTTCCACAAAATCTACTTCGTCCAGTTCTCATACCCGTTTACATGCCCAATCGCCAAACAAGCGCCTGACCGTGAAAGTTAGAAATGATGACAAACACCCACCTCTCTCCAACAAGAGAACAAATACCCTCACCCATTTGCCCTCGTGCTCCAACTCCCTTTATAAGACCAATACTCGCTTTTATCTCCAAATGTTTATCATCTCTTATTAGAATTCCAATAATACGCATTAATTTCAGGTTTCTCACAATAAAAACCAACCAACAACGGGCATTTATGTTCTCTAACAAGCTCAGATTGTGTCTGCTAATTGAACGTCGGTTGTTTTCTATAGTTATCATCGTCATCATCATGCACAGCCATAAAATAGACAAAAGTGACTAATGGTTCACTGCCATATAACCATAAGAAGTGAACATTGTAATTCGTATTGTTCATGGTTATATGCGGACTGTACACAGCGACTAACTTTTGCTCATCAATGGATTCTCTTGTTTTTAAAATGACAGAGTAGTTGATGTTGTGGATGGAATAATTGCATGTATGATTTTCTTTTGTGCCATAGTGTCTGGTTACCTCAAACATTTTGGATCACAGATCATGTGTCTGAGTAGTCTAACGGTGACCAAATTTTTCAAAAATTTATGACACGCATGGGGCTCATTTTTATCAACTTTTTTATTCAACCGTCTGATCATTATATAGTTTTTGGCGACTTGAACCTTTCTAATGTGTCAGAAAACCATTTATCGCTGCGGATCCATTCTGAATCAATTGGTGCTTTTTACTCTCCAATAAAAATTCATCAGTGTCCAGCGCCGCAAGATAATCTCAAATCTTGATCCTAATGAACCCACAAATAGTATTTATCAACAGGCTTCTTCAATCACTAACCTCACAGAAACTATTGGACTATAATAACATGCTACTGCCCAGAGACATCCCAGATGAAACGCAACAGATGTATTTAAACCTTGTATCAAAAACCAAAGCTCCTAGTTGGTTCAACGACATAAGCCCAAAAACTGACCTGCCTGCACTCACTAAAGTTCTGTACATTATCCTCTATGAACTGTTTGAACCGCTGTTTTAATTCAAAGATTTCCATCAATATGGTTTCACTCGAAATCGATCATTTACAACAAAAATGATCACTGTTAAATTAAATACACAATATTCTATCCTTAAACAACAACGCGATTGTAATATTTCTACATATCTCTAATGCTTTTGATATAATATCAATACACGCAATCGTTACGGAACTTACAAACCTAAACACATTGGAATTCGTTTTTAAATAATTATCACAAAAACAATCCATCGTCACACTAGACGGAATTCAATATCTTCCACTGCCCATCAATGCTCGAGTTCCAAAAGGTCCAAAATTAATAGAAGTTTTTTTTAATACTGTAAACTGTTTTATAAATAATGAAATTAAATAAGGTTAAATTATCAAGTATGCGGATAATACCACACTTGCTTATCTATTCAATCAAAAAATATAGCTCAATCGTTGCTAACTATTTAATAAAACGTACATAGCACCCATTGTATGCTTCAAAACCTGTCACTTCAAATCATCACGTCTCAATCAATCTTCTTAAAATTCGGTAAGAATGTAGTACCACTTATAAAATTCTATATCGTGGGGAAATCATCCCTCAGAGACAAAGAAACAACTAGGAGTCATTTTTACAAATATCTAATAAAATGGAAGGACTTCAAGTATACTTCATAAGGCGTACATTTTATTATTTTTTCTACTCATCAAATCTAGCTCAAGCTAAATTGTAGCCGCTATGGTTTAAAATAACGGCAATATCTTTAATTGAACTGCACAAATATATTAAACAAATGAACCGCCATACATTTAAGGTTCATTCAAGTTGCATCTCTCGAAAAACTAGAATGGGTGATTAAAAATTTATCTCTCTCGATTTCACAAATTATTGCAGAATATATTTCTATTGTCAAAACTAATCATACTACGCAACCAACTACCTAGTGTATCACGAATCCGACATCCGTATAGCGTTTAATGTGCTGTATACGGAAGCAATAAATCTAGCCCATCAATAGCATACCAATAAGACCGTTAAAAATATATTTTTAAAAAATCACAAGTGATAATAGCAAAGCAAAAGGATTTATATTTAATAGAATGTTGAAACAAATACTTGCACTATTTATTTTCTTTTTTTCCCGAGATTTAGAGGATATTCGGAATCAACATCAACAAAAAGTTCAAGGTTCATATATTCCTAATCGGCTATAGAGCTTCTGGATTTACTATTAAAAATTTAGAGTTGAACGACGGCCACACAATATTATATCCTCCGTATTGTCCACAAGCAGTACTTATCTTACTCAACATGTATCAGCCCCATTGCTATCTTTACTGATAGTCACTCTTTCCTCACTTTTACATATACCTGCTTTTGATTTGTACTTTGATTTTTTAAAGTGTCAGGCCAGACGGACTTTTTTGCCAAATAAATATATTAATATTATTATTACAAATAAAGAACAATGCCCAACCCGTTATTAGGAATCGGAATTCAGGTACGATATGCTAGTCAGCAAGAAAATGTTTGTCTACCTGGTCAAGCTTCTTCTAGACGACGAGCTGATTGAAATAAAAACCATTAAGAAACCACCGTGCTGACCATAGGATCAATAGTCTGCTAGTCATTATGAACACAGCTAGTTTATTTTTACAGCTCGAAATGTATATAGTCCTTCTAGGATTTCTTTTGTTAAAAAAATTTACAATAGCACAAACAAGACATAAGCACGTTTTCGTGTAAAATGCTCTCGAAGCCGAAGAATATATATAATTATACAGAGCTTTTCTTATTCTTATTTGTACCATGATCTCTTTAATCGTCAAGCCAGATGCCCTTTGTTACTAAATACCTTCTACTAGTTATTATAAAACTCCATATTAAATTATGAAAACTATCTTCTGTGTGCAAATCAGAGTATTTAATCATAGAAAGCAAACCAAGACTAGAAGATTTAGTCATGATATGAATATCTGTCAGATATTACGACAAGCTGATAGAGGGCTTCAAAATGAAGGGGCAAGCGAGAAGACATCAATCAAGGCCAAAAATCCGTGCACCCCGGAAACATAAAGGATGTAAGGTTTTACCAACCCAAGAGTGCTCTTAATTGCCCCGCACAAGAAAACTGCGGCGAAAATAAAAACTAGAGGATTTAGTCATGATATGAATATCTGTAAGATATTATGAAACAGGAGGACACCTCACCAATCAAGCCTCATTCGGCAAATGACGACGACGAATTAATAATAATCATTACAGCTTATCAGAAATAAAAACGCTACGGAAGTTCATACATAGTAAATGATAAATGACATTCCTATCGTATGTAAAAATTAAAAGTGTTTTCATGTATTAATCATGCATCAAATAAGACTAACCTGTTTTAGTTAGTGGTTGGACGCATGTGTTAGGAAGATTTTGGGCATTATAAATTCCTTGCCAAGGCAATACAGGTTCTGGAAACTTGAAACGACGTTCACCGATAGGAGGCTTCGCAAAGGGTATTCCAAGGAAATGAAAAATAGGTTTGCCACGTACTTCTTTTTTAAACCCTCTTAATTGGCCATATTTTGTCTTCAATATGACATCCTCGAAAGCAAAAGATTCAGCACAAAAAAATTGTATCAGTGTAAGCCACAATACAATTATTCTAAGCAACAGATTCATTACCAAAATACGAAGTAGATAATAGACACAATCAGAATAAATTTATTTCATTAATGTAAATTATAACGAAGTTTGATTAGTCGGCACAGCTTCATAATGATTACTCGCTAGAAACAAATGCAGCCAAAATATCATTTGGTTTATTGTGCTTAAAGTAAAGATTTATATCATACACGCATAACTTTCGAAATATTAGCCGCATTGATCAGGAAAAATAACAGCTGCCCTGAAAAGAACCATAATTATCTTATTGAGGACTAAAAACCCCACTCTTCAACTTACATTATTCAATATCTCTGTCCTACCCCTCATATCATATGCTAGCGAATTTTACTGCCCTCTTACACTAGCCTCTTATTACGCCATCAAACTGATTTCTTACAGCTTTCTAAAACGTGTTTCCCCCCACAGCAAGAATTATCGGGAACGCCTACTTCTGGCTAATCATCTACCGATATGGTTTACCGGACACTTACGAGTTATTTCTTTCATTCATAAGATCACAACTTCCTATCATTGGTAAATTTTGCTCACCCAACTCACCACTAAGGTACGCTCTATAGCAACTCTTCAATTCAATCCGACAATAATAATAATAATAATAATAATAATAATACATTTATTTGGCATCAAAGGCCAACTGGCCCAATCATTGAAATAGCAAATCAAGGGTAGGATATGTGGAGGTGAGTGGAATTGTGACTAGCAAAGTGTTTAATAGCAAGGGGAGGGGTTGGGGAGGGAAAAAGTTATCATTAACAACAAGATAGTTCAATCTGGTGAAAAATAAATATAAGCGAAGTTCCATTTGACTAGACAAGATCAATTGGAGATATTCCGTGAAGTATCAGATCTTCAAGGTGAATGTGAGATCGAAAACAAAGATGAAGATGAAAAGATGGCGGCCCGGAGGTAGACGTCGACTGATGGAGTCCATTGTCGTGACGATTGAATTGATCGAGCAAAGCATGGACATGGATGGAATCAGCAGGATTGAGGCGAGCGAGTCTTGCAGGGATCGCAGGCATCCGTAGAACGTGATTGTGATTGAAAGAAGACCAGGGAGAGTCGAAGTCCGAAGCGAACCGTTGGTGGATCGGTAGGGCTGTTGGGTTTCCGGTCATCCGCTGAAACAAGAAAGAAAGAAAAGAGTTGGATGAGCAAAACGTAGTAGAGTATCCACTACGTGGATATAATGGGGTCAGGAATGGGCTGAGAGGTGGTATTAGTGAATCTAGAAGAAAAGAATAAGACCAAAGAGGTAAAGTGGAAGATTAGATGGCTGCCTGAGGGATTTCGTCCTCCGAAGTAAGTAAAGAGGATAGCCTGGGGTGAAGTAAATGTTATGGATTGAGAAGGAACCAGTTTCGTTTCCAATCGGTTGTATCACAAAGAAGTTTGTTGAAGAAGTACTGATGGGCTGCCTTTTTTAATTCGTGCTGAGGTAGGAGCTTTATGTCTGTGGTAAGAGCGTTGAAGACATTAGTGGCTTTGGAGAAGAGATAGATTTTTTTAAATATGGTGGGGGTATGGTTGGCTTCGATAGAAGAGTTACTAGAACGTGTGG
Organism: Eudiplozoon nipponicum; assembly: GCA_029291075.1. Taxonomy (NCBI): domain Eukaryota; kingdom Metazoa; phylum Platyhelminthes; class Monogenea; order Mazocraeidea; family Diplozoidae; genus Eudiplozoon; species Eudiplozoon nipponicum. The sequence continues at coordinate 11,591 of JAQBSW010003162.1, forward strand.
CATAGTGGTGACTGGGGTGGGCAAAGTTGGAGAGTGGTAAACAGGTTGTGATCTTGTGGATAAAAGAAATGACGCGAAGGTGACGGGTGAACCAAAGCGGAAGAAGGTTTGCCAGAAGAAAGCGTTCCCTATAGTTTTGGCATTTCGGGAAGACGCGTTTTAGAAATCTGGAGGATACCTGTTCAATAGTATAGGAGGAGGCGAGGGTGAGAGGACAGTAGAATTCGCTGGCGTAGGAAATGAGGGGCAGAACGTAGACATTGAATAACGTGAGTTGGAGTGTGGGATTGTTAGTCTTAAAACAGATCAGACGGGCCCATTTGAAGAGTTTGGAAGTAGTGTGTGTAAGTTGTAGGGACAAGTTTAGGGATTTTGAGAAGTGAATGCCAAGATGTTTGGCCGAATCTATTATTTCTATATCAAGGGGGTAGTTGGCAACCGGATAGAGCAGAATGGATCAGAGGAGAGTTTCATTAGGCGAGTTTTGGTGGGATTTAGTTTGAGGCCGATTCTGCTGAGCTGCGAGTGGAGCGAGAATAGGAGATCCGATATAAGGGATAAGGAGGGGTTGGATGTTTTGGAGTTGCTGAATACGATAACCATGTCATCCGCAAATTTGAACAGTTTGAAAAGGTTTTCTTCAACCTGTATGTGTGCGAGCGTAAGGTTGAAGTGAATGGGACCAAGTACGGAGCCCTGGGGAACACCGGATCGGATATGGGCTGGCCACGAGTGACTACTGCCAACTTTTACTGTCGCATATCAGTTTCGGAGATAGTAACTAATAAGATTGAGAACGTTGCCGCAGATACCGCTTCTCAGTAAGGCGGATTCGATTGCTGAAAATGACAGCGAGTCAAAAGCCTTGGATATATCCAGGAATTGGAGGGTGCACTGAAGCCCTTTAGAGAAGGAGGAGTAGCAATGATCGAGAACACTAACTAAGTTGGTGGAAGAGGAGCGGCCATTCAAAAAGCCATGTTGATCATCGAGGAGATAGAAGTTTACATGAGACTTAATGGAGGGGTAGATTAGGTTGTATAAGATCCTGTCGAAGATTTTGGTGAAAGAAGAGACGACAGTAATAGGGCGGAGATCTTTAAATGATGAGATCAAAGAAGTGCCATTTTTAGGGATAGGAGAGATCGTCGAATTGAGCCAGTCCGGGGGAAGATAGGTGGTTTCGAGGCAATGATTAATAACGTCTGCAATAAGAGAGAAGACGTTCCAGCCTAGAAGGGCAATCATACTGACCGAGACACCATATTGATCAAATTGGTGTTTAGATTTAATGTCTTTAATTGCTTAGGAGACGGAAGCCGGAGAGACATGGAACCAGCGTAGGTTCTCGGTGTCTCCGTTGTCTAACATCTCAACAGGCGGAGTGGAAGTAGAAAAGGAGTCGAGGAGATAAGTCAAATAGTTGTCGGCGAAGTGGGAATCGATTGACTGAGAGAAGTTGATATACAAGGTTTTGGGCTTTTTCAGCAATTGGTGTTTGATGATAGGTGCTTGATGATGTAGCACTGCTTTTATGGATATTTTGGAAGCATCTGTGACCAATACAAACTGCTTAGTTCAGTTTACAGGTGCTGATGAGGTTATTTTGATTAACAGGTCTTGCGCACTCTTGAATTTCTCTTTGTGATCTTGTCTTAAACTAACAGTCCAGGACTTCTTGATTGAACTCCTTATACGAACCAAATGTTGAGTTTACTATCCCAAAATTAGAGCTAAACCTTTTTTTTAAATGAAGGTAATAAATTATCATTCCATAAATTTTATGCAGTTGGCATACAGCTCAATGTTCCTGCACAGCTCTGATCACCTTCAAATTATCCTCCAAAGGTTATCCTCCATTCTTGGAAGTAAGGTTTCCAATAAATTTTACGATTGAGCAACCAATCTTGCTCTTCTTTGGCACGACAATCAATCCAATATTGTTCCAACTTTAATCACACAGTATCCAATTACTCCTGGTTTTCCATCTGAGATTTACAAAATATGATAATGTAATCTATGTACACTCGAGCAAATGGGCAGTTCTGAAGAGCTTCCCCGTCAAACGCTGGAATGTCTGCCTTTCATTCAACAATCCAAATGGCATCCATAAGAACTCATGCGATCCAACCCCAGGAAAATAACTGCGGTGGGTGGTGCACCCTTTGCATCTATAAGTACTTGATAATACGCTTTCTGCCGATCTTATGTAGTGTATATATCATACACCACTATATACCTAAGCAAAGCATTATGGTCCGGTGGAGAATACAAAACACCACTTATTACTGTGTTCAACAGTTGATAATTCCCACAAACCCTCCATTGTCCCGGTTAGGCTTTAGAAATGCCACTATTGAAGAAACAACGTTAGAATATGAGTGCCTACAAATTCCTTCCTCGCTTAATCGCTGAAATTCTTACATAGAGATCTGTTGCTTGTGTTGCGCTAACCGTTGAGCCTTATGCAAACAGGGTAATTGTGCAACCAGCTATATTTTTATGTATTCCTGTCTTCAGCTCATTCTGTTTTGTATTGAACGGTGCAAACACTGCCATTTATTTATCGATAACTTCCGCAAAGTCATCAGTGACAAAGGGTATGGGTACGAAAACTTATCTTAACTCTGATGTCCCAGTCTCAGTAAATGTCATTATCCCCGTGCCCTGCTTTTTAGTCTGGGTCTTTGATTTAACGCTAGTTTGAAATGGATCAAAACGTCCATCCAAATTGTGGCGCCTTTTATGTCAATGACCAGAAAATTCCATGTAAAAGACGATTTCTGTCACATTGTCACTGACAATACTTTGATTATCCTTAAAAATTTTAGACTTCCCTTGGCAGTCCATAGTTGATATTCGAATTTCGGGAAAACTATTTCCATCACATCGGATCAAACTATGCTCATCTCGGCACCCGTGTCTGTTAAGAATTTAATTCATCCGTTATGAAAAACGAGTTGTTTTTTTGCCAGCAACTTCATCGAGATCTCTTTCTAATTGGAATCTAATAGTCTTACTGACTGAACTAATGCGCATATCTTCTATCGATGATCTCGAACCTAAATTTGATTAATTCAGGATGCATTAGTTAGGCACACTTTGGATTCTTTAATGCGCAAACCACATAAAGACCCTACTAATTGGGCTTCATCTAAATTTCAAGATAGTTACGCTTAGATAAAGAACGAAAACTACATTTCCATCGGAGACCACCCAACCACTGATGGTTGCATCCTTCACCTTGACATTTTACGAGTTCAACATAACTACGCTGTGTAATGCACTACTTGCGTAGTCCTTGAAAACTGCCACGCAATTCGACTCCCTGAACTTGGAAATTGTCTTTTGACCATGAGAATGTGACCTACCTCTGTCTGAATTTTTGACTTTGTGTTTCATTAAACAAATATTTAATCGTCAGGTACTAATTTATTTTGGAAAATCCAAGAGTCTCTTTGATACTAGTTAGAATTTCTGTTCATGTTACGGGTAAGTATCTACGGAACACACATCTGTTTCCTGCTGTTGGTACATTTTATTCAATCCTTTGAGCTTTTTTGACCAATATTATTCTAGTGTATCTCAAACATCCAGAACAGATCTTAATCTCGCAGGCAATTCTGCTATCAATATATTGTTAACACTTTCTTTGGAAATATCAAGTCGATTAGATTTGGAATGTAATAAGTTTTGAATTTCAGATGAAATTTGGTTACTCATCTTTACCTGATTTAGGAAGTCAGTCATCAGCTCAGTTATTTCGGTTTGATATCGTCTTTGAAGCTCTATCTTAAGACACTCAAATTAATTAGGTGGAACACTGTCCATGATAAGTTTCCTAAATATGGAGAAATTCCTCTTCACTTTCTCTGACATTGATCACCAGTCTGAGACAAACATTTCTTTTGGGTTGGTAATCCTTCTTAGTTTGAAAACATTATTGGTCATTAACCCAAACAGGGTATTTGTCTGATGAGACATATTGCTCTCAAGTTGGTTTTGAGTGTTACGATCTTCATCTTATGTAGATATTTCCGCATATTCGATCCAGGCAAAATCGCCGTCTTTTACAGAGATCCTTTGGTTACAAAAATAGGAGAGTCCTGAGGTTCCAAATTTTTCTATCCAATATAATGTGAATGATCAAAAAATTAAGAACATCTAAATTTCTCTTTATATGCACTGCGGTTTGATCCTCGCCACACATTTTACCGTCGTACTCTGATGATGATCATGGAAGGTCCAAACGTATCAGTACATGTGACTGACTGTAGTTTTTCTACGTTGTTCGGCGACTGGTTAATTACAAAATCGAATTGGTGTTTACATCAAACTTGATTTAAAGCATTGTTTCCGCCACCCGCGCCATGAATGACTGCTTAGCTAAATTCCTCATTCTTTCAGCACATTCTATATTATTAACATTCCTAAGTACTTTGATAAACCGGTCGACATCCTCAAACTTTATGCTGTTATCTATTATATCAAAATAAGATTTATCGCAAACTATTTATTACAGCAAAATGCAAAAGCTCAGCGTCTCAATGATTAAAACTATATATCTTTATGAAATCGAAGACTTTGAAACCAATGAAACAAATCATTTTACCTGTAATAAATTCGAAATCCTTCCATGATAGCAATAAAAATAATGATTTGAGATCAGTTCAATAATTTATTTTTTAAATTCAGTGTATGTAGAATATTGTACCGGAAATCAGATATGTCTGTAGCAGAACAAAGGATTAGCGTACCTTTTACCTAACAGAGTCTCAAAAACTCTTCAAATCAAGTTTGCGAGCTTAAATTAAACACCAATTCTATTGTATTTAACCTAAAAGATTGAATATTAAAGTCAACAAAGTTAAGTCAAGATATTCGATATTTTAAGCAATTAGAAATCCAATAAATAAGATATTTCTTTTTAAATATAACTTTGTTCATGAAATCAGCGGTAACTTCAAATGTCCAGGAATAAAAATTAATTAATTTTTAATAGACATCCATTGTTATAATAATTTTTATGTTAATAATGATAATAAGAATAATAATTTTTTTGGCAAAAAAGCCATTTGGCCTAAAAGTTGAGGAAGTCAAGATGCAATTCAAATGTAAGGATATGTTTAGTTGAGTGAAATAGTGATTAGCAAAATATTTAGCACTAGTGATATCGGCGAGGCTGTTAGAATTTGAGAAAGGTAAGTGCTTTCAGCAAGTGCGTTTCAGTTCTTCCTGGAGAAAGATTTATTTCAAATGACTAAGATAGAATCCACTAGAATAATCAGGATATTAATGCTATGTTGTACGAATATAAGAACAATTTTGGCTTATCAATAGACAATTGTAAGCAGCACATAGAAATAGTAAATATGCGAATGACCATTTGGGATGTTTAGAATCACAAGCGAAGCGCCTAATGTAGAGACTAAGCGAAAAGAAACATAACGCTCTGAAACTTGTATGAAACTTAAAGAACCAGATATTACAAGAGTATTATAGGTAAAGAAGGAACTAGTTGCGATTTCTGTTCGTGTTCTTGTATAAAAATTTTGTTGGATAAGTGCAGAGTAATCGCCTATGTAAACTCCTGTTAAGGTAAGCGTTTAGTGTACGTAGTTAGTGCCTGAAATACACTTGTGTGTATGGCTGGATTGAATTGAAGAGTTGCTGTTGCGCGTGACATTTGGATGACTAGGATGAGCAGCATACGACAGCGAAAAACAAGTTGAGATATTATAAATAAATTAGATGACTTGTAATATTCTAGTGAACCATAAATAGAGAAGATTTACAAGGTACAGGCGCTCACAATATTTCTGACCATGAGGGAAGACGCTCTTTAAACATCGTGAATCAATCTACTCAATGACATATAAGGAGACCATGGTGAGAAGACAATACTGTTCGATAGAAAAGGAGATGATGGGTGTAAAGAATTATATTTACTCAAACGAAGATAAAATAACAATTTATTCATAAATTTAAACAACGGTGGCTGATTGAACGAATGTTATTAAAGAAGAAAATATTCGTTTAATTTTAAGGAAATATTTTGTTTAAATCCTTTCGAGTATTTATACTGTTTAATTGTGCGGGATATTATTTTTCTGTTTTTGTGCCGGACGTGCCTAGTCCTCTATTGACGTGTGGTAGCACTCTTATTTCTTTTATCCATATCAAAATTTTTGAATCTCACAATAAACTCTTCACACCATGAGTTTACTTTCTTATTTGAGCATATTGGAAACAGTCAGAACAAATGATGTAATTAAGCTGTTTTTTGTGTCGTATCTCTTTGTTGATTAAACGTTCGTTGTGCAGTGTTGCTCAAAACGTAAACAATCCTTTGCTTATTACTTAAATAAATTTTTATATATTTGTTTAACATGTAAGCTAATCTGAAGTTCGAGGACACTTCTAGCATGGTGCAAGGAGTCGCAGTTATAAGTCTGATTGACATGGAAGCAAATATTAATCCATCTGACTTCTACAAACACACAAATACTGATACGGACTTGGTAACTTTGTGGCTCTCATTAGTTAATAGGGTCAGAAACTCTATATAATATTATAACCACACCAGTCATAATTTCATAAGCCTGCCACTGTATAAATCTAAAAAACATTTATTATAGGTTAGAGATAATCAATGCTATTTAAATTTTATCATATTTCGGACTCTTTGGATAAATTTGTTGCAGCATGGATGGTTTTGACAGAGAATTTAAGGACAACTACGTTCAATTTCAGAAATAAATCTGTGAAAGTAGAACCGCGCAGTGTCTGAAATTAAACGGAGATATCAACCAAGGAGGTCGGCAAGCTGGGGCTTCAATTTCCTTCAGAATTTTCTCAACGCCCATGTGCAAAAGAATTTGGACCGAATATATCTAAAGATGTAGTAAATTATATTTTTACAGCTGAATTACCAGCCAGTCTTAGAGCCCAGAGGTCGTTGAGACCATGAAAATTGATTGGACAAGTAATCTCAGAAGGTCAGAAGGCGTGTATTAACTGCAATAAATACATGTAAATGCTATGACAGCAGACTAAGTCCTGGTTCAGCAAACTATGACGAATACAGAAGCTCTCGTGGCTATAAAGAGAGAGATTTGCGATTTACAAAGAATAGTCTTATATATAAAACAAAAAATTGAAAAACGGAAAATAAACTGCAATTTTGGAAGCTGGACATGGAATTCAGGCGTTGAAAGAGTCTCTTGTGCCAACGTGATAATGCACCACACGGATGGTGCAAGCCACATTGTGAATATGAACACAGTGCCAAATGCCAACGAGAAGGTTTCCTATACTCGCTTTTAGGTGAACCAAAATGGAAAGGCAGAATCAAACATTGTGAGATAAATTAATCATTTTGAAAAGCACAGAACATCAACTATTGGAAGCCGTAAGGAGGGTTGCAATGCAAGGACTACTGGATGTGCCTATAAGGCAAAATCTAAGGTTTTGACGAAAAAAGATAGCACCGAAACAGCCGGAAAGAGTGCTAGATTCTGCTTAAGCGAAGACCTTGAGAAGGTTTCTTGGCTTTTCTTCAAAAAATAATTATCCGAAATGAATTGGCTGATCTTTAATTTCTCATTGGCACGGATGCTGAAATAAACATAGTTAGGTCAGATGTGCTAGAAGAAGATTGCTAATATTTGATTAGCATCTATGCACAATCAATGGTAATCCTATAGGTGTTGTAAGGATGAAAGAACAGTAGGTAACATTGGACAGAAATCTTCCTTTAAGTGAAATATATTGGTAGTCGATGTCAGGAACAATATCATTTAGAAAGTTTTTTTCGCCAATTTTAATCTGCCATTGGATCCTAAAATCTTGACCATTAATAGAGTGCATTTGTGACTTTTAGAAATGAATGAAATGCAGTGGTTAAGAACACTGGCTAAATGGCTGGAGGAAGAAAGCCTGTTCAGAAAACGGTGTTTATCATCAAAGAGACAGAAATTTTCCCTTGACTTAATGGAAAGATAACTTACGTTATATAGATTTTACTGACAGCAGGGACAATAGCTATTGGTTGGAGATCTTTAAATTAGGAGATCAATTACAGTGAACACACCCTCTGAAATAGTCTCGTCACAAATTGGAACCATTTCCACTTCCGTGATGCTGTATCAGTCCAGCTGTTTGAGCCCTTTAGAACCGTCTTATTCCCGTTATGAATAGCCTCATCTCCCACACTCGCCTGACAAGAGCACGACTAAAAACGTTCAGAGGGATGGTGAAAACGCAATTCTCAACAACAAACACAAAATCATTCTTATCAATCCCCATTCGTGCTCCGGCTGACGCTGTAAGGATCCCGTGCGCTATTGCTTTACGGTCTTAAAATATTTCACCTGTATTTCTCTCGGCAAATATTTTTGCTTAATCAACACCATCAGCGTAGTTGCCTGGTCAGTACCTAGAAGAATTATACTGCTATAAATATTTTGTGCCTAGCGTGGTCACTATCTTTTGTAGACCTTTCCATATATTGTATCCTGGCAATATTGCCATAATTTGTAGAGGCCCTTTTGTCGCTATCACATCTCAGATGTCAGATTCAAATTTTCCATATTACTAGAATTATCACCTTTCTTTAAGCTAACATTAAATTTCCTTCGAGCAACCGCTCCGCATCCTCAAATTTAATTATGTATTCCGTAATATCCAAATAATTTTTATTTCAAACTATTTATTAAAACAAATTGTGAATGACCACCGTGTTACTGGTTTTCCTAATATAACTACGAAACTGAAAACCTTAAAAACAGAAAACTTGTGGAGGTTATTTAATATATTGGACATCAATTAACACCTCATATAAATATAAATCAAATTTTATTTTTTGGACATTTGATGTTATCGCTGGTTTTATAAAACAAAATTGTGTTTATAAAAATATTGTAATGTTTTTGGAAGTTTCTTTTGTACATATTGTCGATGTTTTTGACTTGTCTTGGCGACTGATTATAATAGGGTCGGTTCTGAGTTATTGATTTGTGTATACGCTTTGCTGGACGGTTCTATCTTGATATACTTTTTTAATAAAGTGTTGAAATTTGCATCCATCTATTGTTCTTTATACAAATAATTGGGAAGGTCTCAATTTTGCTTCAGGTAATTGACGTTGATATTTATTCTCAAGGTTACCACCGTATCGATCTCCTGTTTGCGGATATCAGCGTATATGGGTGACTCAACTTATTGTTATAATATATATTGCAAGAAGTCTTATATAATATTATAGCTGGTTTAGAAAATACTAAAAATACAGAGCAATTAGCAGGTGGACTTAAGAAATATAGTTTGTAAAGGTAGTTCTGCGGTATTTAAGTGTTCTAAATTAGATGATCATACCGCATATATGGATTATTTGAGTCTAGCATCTCAGAGGCTCTCTTATGGTAATGACCAAATGGCCTCTATAAATTCAATCAGGTAACCTGTGACGAAATTAAGGTACTCTTTGATATAATAGTTGAAAATAATTATCTGTGGGGAATTCAAAACTACATTAGAAATATTTTCAGTTAAAAAATCAAAATACAATAAAACAAGTATCGCTGCGCTAGTGCAAAGCAAAAGCGTTATAACTTGACAAACAATTACTCAAACATTGATATTTAAATCAGCAAAGACAAACCGTTAATTTCGAAAGTTCAAACAGAGAAAATTGCAAAATGGTATGGCACATTTAAAAAAATTAAAATTTGTTTATGAAACCATGATGATGTAACGCGCGACTCCGCGTTACAACCCAACGAAGCTCAATTTTGACAAATATAGTTAGTTCTCTTTAAAATCACATATGCTAATTCTGGTTTTACACAATATTTCTCTTAACTGTGATTTTAGCAACAATCTCTGTTAGTTTCAAGCAGTTTTAATTTAGATTTCTTGAACTGCAAATTTAATTGTAATTAATAGGGTTTTGTTTAATAATAAAACACACCCGCGAGCAATACGCCGGTCGAATACAGTGGATTATTTATTGTGTGATAACGCTCAAAACCTGGATTTATATTTTGTGTGCTCTTCATTGATTATCAGCAAATCTAAACTAAACTCCTTAGACATTCTGGATTTATATTTTATGTGCTTTTCATTAATTATCGGTGAATCAAAATTATACTCCTAAGACATTCTGGATTTATATTTTGTGTGTTCTTCATTAGTTATCAGTAAATCTAAACTAAAATCATAAAACATTCTGGATTTATATTTTGTGTGCTTTTTATTAATTATCAGTCAATCAAAATTGTACTCCTAAGAAATTCTGGATTTATATTTTGTGTGATCTTCATTAGTTATCAGTAAATCTAAACTAATCTCCTAAAACATTCTGGATTTATATTTTGTGTGCATTTCATTAATTATCAGTGAATCTAAACTATGCTCCTAAAATATTCTGGATTTATATATTTTGAATAATTTCTCGTTTACACAAAAATGTCAATTCTGCCGGGTCATTTTAGATTTATTTATTGTGTTTATTGTGACTACATTTACACGATTTTAATTTTTGCTTTGAAACATTGTGTTCAATAAAAGGATGATGTTTAGACTTAGCCTTCTCACATCATCCATCGGAAAAGGCTCAGGGACTAATCATGAACACGGAACTTAACAACATCTACCAAGTAGATTTAGGAATGATATAGCATAACTAAATAGACAGCTAGCCCGCAGAACCAATAACATTAACTACAAAACCTCTTAAAATGAATTTAAATGTCCAAAACATGAATATTGAATAATTTGAATATGATAAATTATCGGCCTTCACAGAAGTTTTAATAAAATAGAATATTTATCGAACTGACGAAGTTACAGTGCGACATTACAGAGTTTACAGAGTAAGTGGTGCGGTTGGTGGTCCTTTTTATGGCCAGGTTAACATTCTGATTTTGATGTCGTACTGGATTTATGTACAAGAACAGAAGCAGTTGTTCAGAAGTTCTTCCATAGCCGTTTTATTTGTACCTTAAAATTGGGTTAGTTATCCTTTTTGATGATTGTACGAAAACTAGTAGATTACTAAATATTCGGCAACGCTAAGAAGAATGTAGAAAATCGCATATTAAATTGTCAGATATTATGAAATTATTTTGTAACGCGCGGCTCCGCGTTAAAACCCAACGAGTATCAATTCCATCAGATCCGGTTTTCCTTAGGATCACATATACGAATTCTAGTTTTAGACAATCATTCTCTTAACTGTGAACTTAGAAACAATCTCTGTTATTTTCAATCAGTTTTAATTGAGATTTTATTCAAATAGGTATATAAAATAAACAAGTACCAAGAAATTTGAGTTATTTTAGCGTCTACATATATAAAAAATATATAAGCAATAGTACATTAGTCATTTAATAATACAATGCGAATTATAAATTCAAAATATCACCTTAGATGGTCTAAGGCTAATTAAGGGTTTTCACAATCTGACTAGAATATAAATTATTAAAGTATATAAAAAATCTGCTAGATATATATATATATATATATATATTTGTAATAAATGTTAATATATATATATATATATATATATATATATATATATATATATATATACAAATTAGATTCAATTAGTTATTCGATATGTATAATTCAGAGTTAACATGTACATAACTTGAACCTTTATACAATCAGATCGTTTGGGTTTAATTTTTTTTCAACTTCGGGGCAAAGTCTTTTAAGCGATATCTTAACAAGAAGCATTTTTCTCAACTTGTTTGGTAATTGTTTAGTAATTGCGTATAAATTAGAAAATAGAAAAACTTTTCCACCTTTTTACTTTATTATAAAAGATGTAATTGAATAGAATCGAATTTTTTAGAACAAAATATAATATTTTGGAGTAAAATCACTTTAAACAACAATGGAAGCAAAACAAAATTATGTTGTATAATAAAAGTTGTCTTCGAAATCTCTGAATTCAAGCAATATATACTAACAGTTTCAAATGATTGCAAGAAAACAATTGACAATTTTTAATATTTACACAGCTTTGTCCTTCAAGACACAATATAAAATTATTATTTATAAAGACGGTACGTGAATTTCGTATGATAACTCACAAATAAATGCTCTGGTTAGTTAAAACATGGAACACAGATAGATCATCTCGGATAGTACGAAAATGAATAAAATTGAAAAAACACTATGAATACAACACGGTACTGAAGAATGTTTCTATGCAAAATAATTTGCATTTTACAGACTTATCTAGCTAATACGAGCACATTTATTGTTAAATTTGAACGAAAAAAATCGGAACAATTATAGTCATTTTCAACTTCAGCACTCAATAATTTAAACGGGATCATGTCCGGGGATTATTCACGTATTATGTTTCTGTAATTGACTATATATAACGTCAAATTTAGAGAGTAAAATTTTTTCTTCCGAGCTTTCCATCAGTAGGTAGAGTAATCGCAGATAAACCCGATCTTAATATCATTGTCCATCTTTTTTGCACAACCAACATTATTTTCAATGTGCCTTTTCGCAGAATTCGTAAAATGAAGAGTCGTACCAAGAGCTGTAACTTCCTGTTCTAACTGTATTTCTATAATTTCATCAACCAATGAATCATATATATAATTAAAATAAGTTCGACAGCCAATTTACAATGCTTATGTATTTTTTTAATTAATTTGAAATCTAACGTTAATTAAATGACTACTCAAACGTTAATATCCATTGTCATATTGTTCATTGAATATTCAATATTATATGCATCTAAAGGTAAGACAATTTTGAAATCGTCAGCAAATTTACTTATCTGATCAAATAAGATCACCTTTTGTATAGAATCAAAAACAATTTAGAACATTATTGGACCCAGGCTCGAACATTGAGATATTCCTGATTTAATTTGCAGTCGTTTAGGTTTATTATGGTTAACATGAATAATCATAATTCTATTATATATATAATTGCAGGAGGTATTTTCGCGAGGTAGTGATATATGCATCGATGCTATGAGATTCCTACATATTCCTGGTAGCGGATGTCGGAAGAAATCGGTTTCGTGTACCGTGCTTATAATCAGTCTCTCTTTCTAGTTGGCGCCCGTCCCTTTCTCGCCAGTATCGTGAGGTGAGAAGGCTAAGTCGAGTGCCATACGTATATTATGAGCAATGTTACAAAGTAAATTAAAATTTAATGTTAGACAAAATTGACCGTGTTCTCGACGACAAAAAAATAAAATATTGTTAAAATAAAGTTAATATATAGGTGTAGAGGCCCTTTGGTCACTACCATAAGAGAGCCTCTGGGATGCCAGGCCCGGAAAATCCATATATGCGGTATGATCATCTAATTTGGAACACTTAAGTTCCTCTGAACTACCTTTTAAGCTACAATCCTTAAGTCCACTTGTTAACTGCTTTGTATGCTCAATATTTAATAAACTAGCCATAATATTATTAAATTACTTGCAATTTATATATTATATTAATTAAGCTTACCAGGATACGCTGATATTCACGGTTTACAGAACAAGACGGGGGTTGGCCTTAAAAACAAATATCCACGTCAATTACCTGAAGCAAATTTGTTGTTCTTTTCGCTGATAATTAATCAGAACAATAGATGAGTATATTACAATAATTTATTAGCAAAGATATCGTAGATGGAACCACGCAGTGTTCCGCTTGTACGCTTCAGCAACTCAGAAAAAACTCTCTTTTCACCTTCGACAAGACAAGTCAAAAACTTCGACAATATGAACAAAAGAACTTCCAAAAAAATTTACAATATTTTTACAAAAATATAATATTGTTTACGAAACAGCGATAACATCAAATGTCCAAAATAAAAATTGATTTATTTGTATTGTAGAGGTTAATTTAATTATTGGACACCAATTAACTCCTCATATAAAATAAATAAATTTTTATTTTTGGACATTGATGTTATCGCTGGTTTCGTAAAACAATATTGTAATTTTTGAAAAAAATTGTAAATTTGTTTGGAAGATCTTTTGTTTATATTGTCGCAGTTTTTGACTTTTTTTGTCGAAGGAAAAAGTTTTAGTTTGATCTGAGTTGCTGAATTGCACAAGCGGGACACTGCGTGGTTCCATCTACGATATCTTTGCTAATAAATTATTGTAATCTTCTTAAAAACAAATTTGCTTCTGGTAATTAACGTGGATATTTGTTTTAAGGTCTCAATCAATCTGGTTCTGTAATCTGTGGATACAGGCGTATCCTGGTAAGCTTTTTTAATTTAATATATAAATTGCAAGTAATTTAATAATATTATGGCTGGTTTATTAAATACTGAGGATACAGAGCAGTTGGCTAGTGGACTTAAGGTTTTTAGCTTAAAAGATAATTCAGAGGAACTTAAGTGTTCCAAGATAGATGATCATTCCGCATATATGGATTTTCCGGGCCTGGCATTGAAGAGAACCCCTTATGGTAGTGACCAAAAGGCCTCTACAAAAAATGGCGACCACGCCAGAATCCTCTATGCGGAAAGATATGATGTAGATGATCGTTTTTGCCGCAATTCTATGGATAGCAATGGTAAGCTCACCATGTACAGACCAGACAGCCATTCTGAATGGGTCGAAGAAGCAAAATTTTATTTTAAACTAAAACGGATGACCGACCCTATAGAAAGTTTTGCCTCGGCCTGGTGGTGCTTACCTGAGCCATTAAAAAAAGAATCTTTTTATACTCAGGAATTTTGTTACTGAGAACGAACCGCAAAATGCATTTGAGCTTCTAGTCGAAGAACTCCATGGACGATATCAACCCGAGAAGATTGAACGGATGACTGACTTATTACGTCAGGAAAAGATGGGAAATCTACTTCCATCTGAATTTTATGACAGACTTATTTCAAAATCCATCGGGCTTGATATATCTGAGGAAGTTATAAACAGTATATTTGTAGCAGAATTGTCTGCTAGACTAAGAGCCATCTTGGATGTATATGATACGTTGGAACTACAGTGGCCAAAGAAGCTCAAAGGGCTGGACAATGTGTATCGTCAGAAGGAACCTAAGGTGTATGCAGTAACCGCAGATTCACGCCTGGAGTAGCAACTCAGACATCTCTCAGAGAGACTCCTGACCATAGATAATGAATTAAGTACCCTCCGCAGGGATGTGGGTTGGATGAAAAACAATAAGGGAAGTTCCAACAGAAGTAGGGTAAATTCTCGGAGTCAACGTTCAAATTCCAAGCATTGGAGAGGTGAATCGTGTGAGAGTGTACAAGGACCACGCGAGTGGTGCATATCGCATCGTAAATACGCCGAGGAGGGGGGATGCACGTTTCCAAAGTTGGGTGGTCCCCGATGGAAAGAAAGTAGTCTTCCTGTAGCCTGGTTTAAGCTGCCGGAAAACTAGTGGAACTCTCGCTAATAGCAGCCGTAGGGGGGGGGTTGCGCATGCAAGGCTCCAAAGTATGCATATTCGAGGCATACTAAAATCCTCGAAGTTAGGTTCGGAAGCTTGGATGGAAGAAATGCGCGGTAATACTGTCCGTAAATCTGTTAGATTTCGGCTGGCAGGTAATCTTAAAGAGGTTGCTGGTTATAGCAACAATAAGTTCGTTATAACTGATGAACTTAGCGGGTTAAATTTCTTAATAGACACGGGTGCAGAGGTGAGCATAGTTCGATCTGATGTGGTGGAAATTGATAGCCCCACATTCGATTACCAACTATGGGCTGCTAATGGAAGTCCAATTGAGGTTAAGGGAGTTAAAGAATTGTCAGTGACATTGGGGCAGAAATCTCCATTTACGTGGAATTTTCTGGTCGCTGATATAAAGGATAACATCATTGGGATGGACTTTTTGATCCATTTTAATCTCGCTTTAGATCCCAAATCTAGGACCATTGGACAAGGCACTGGGATAGTGACTTATGCTGAGACTGGGACCTTAGTAGTTAGGTCAGTGAGACTACCCAGACCCGTCGTCGCCGATGACTTGGCGGATGTCATCGAGAAACACCTGGCCGTGTTTCTGCCATTCAATGCTAAACGCAATGGTTTAAAGACAGGCATAGAACACCAAATCGAGTTGGTGGAACCACTACCTTGTTCGCCGAAGGCTCAACCGTTAGCACAACATAAGCAGCAGGTTGCTATTGAAGAATTTAAGCGGTTGAGAGAAGAAGGAATTTGTAGGCGTTCAAATTCCAACTTTGCATCTCCAATAGTGGTTGTTCCCAAACCTGAACCAGGTCAATGGAGGGTTTGTGGTAACTATCGTCTATTGAATTCGGTAACGAAAGGCGATTCGTATCCTCTACCAAACCAGAGTACTTTGCTCAGGGATATAATGGGGTATGAGGTATATACAACGTTAGATCTGCAGAAGGTGTAATATCAAGTACCTATGGAGGCAGAATATATACCGCTCACAGCAGTGCGATTCCCTGGAGGAGGATCGCATGAATTCTTATGTATGCCTTTTGGGTTGAAGAATGCAAGTCAGACATTCCAGCGTCTGACAGAGGAAGTTCTTCAAGACTGTCCATTTGCTAGAGTGTATATAGATGACATCATTATATATAGTCAATCTAGGTAGGAACACCGGGAGCATTTGGACATGGTTTTGTCTAAGCTGGAACATTATGGTTTGTTAGTGAAACCAGAAAAGAGCAGGATTGGTTGCTCTACCGTAAAATATCTTAGATACACCATTTCCAAGGATGGAATCAAGCCCTTGGAAGACAAGGTACAAGCAATCAAGGATGTGCCAGAAACCAGAACTGTACGCCAGTTGCGTAGATTTTTGGGCATGATTAGCTACTATCGTCGGTTCATACCAGGTTTAGCTGGAATTCTGGGGTGGCTAACTTGACATTTAGTTCGTGAACGGAGCACGATCAAGAAGTCCTGGCCTATTAATTTTAGCCAAAACGACAAGGAAAAATTCCAGAGGGCAAAAGATCTGTTAAGCCAAATAACCACACTAGCACCTGCGGATTGGACTAAGCCGTTTGAGTTGGTCACAGATGCTTCTGATGTAGCCATAGGAGCAGTGTTACATCAACGGGAAAATGGTATAGTCAAGCCGATTAGATTCTATTGTCGGAAACTCCAAGATCGCGAGAAGCGATATGATACGCTTGGAAAGGAGTTTCTAGCAGTTTATTCTGCAGTGTTGCATTTTGAGCACTATCTAGATGGGCATCAGTTTCTGATATTAACTGATCATAAACCGTTGTTGAGTATCCTTGGGAAAGCGAATAGGCAAAATTATTCTCGGCGGGTGAATTCACAAATAACCCGACTCGCAGAATTTGATTTTACCATTAGTCATATCTCAGGAAAAGATAATGTGGTGGCAGATACTCTCAGTAGACCAGACGTATCAGATGAAGATATGATTCGTTCAGAGTCACTTGTATGCTCTATTGTATCTTTTAATGATTTTGTCCAGCAATTGATGGAAGCACAAGGTCTTGATCCTTTAGTAGCTGTGTTGGAAAAGAATCCTGCATATACACGCAGGAAGATTGGAGATAAGTGGTTATTATGTGAAATCTCCAGGAGCCAACCTAGACCTTATGTACCGTTAGAATTAAGGTATAAGGTAATTCAGCAGCTACATGAATTCAGTCATCCTTCCATTAAGGCAACTATCAGGATGGTCACTGATAGATATGTATGGCCTAAAATGTCGAAAGACATAAGAGCTTGGGTAAGGACATGTGCCCGGTGTCAAACTTGTAAAGTTTGGCGTCATACCAAAACTGAAATTAAAACGATTGGTATACCAGCGGGTCGTTTCATGCATGTTCATATTGATATAGTAGAAATGCCTGAGATTTCCGGCCAAAAGTATTTACTCACGATGGTCGATCGGTTCAGTCGTCAGTTTGAGGTAGCAATCCTGAAGGACATGACAGCTCAAGAGGTCTTACTTATGTTCTTGCATAATAAGGTGTCGCGATATGGTGTACGGGTAAAGGTAACTACTGATCGTGGTAGTCAGTTTATGTCTAAACTGTTTATCAGATCATTGAATACAATGGGGATAGAAGTTAGACACACATATACATATAATCCCAGAGCTAATGGGATGGTTGAGAGACTGCACAGGGAGCTAAAGGCTGCATTACGCTGCACCGGTGGATCCAGTTGGATACATGATTTGCTCATAGTTTTGTTGGCAATGCGAAATAGATACAGAGTTCAGTTAGGAACATCTATAGCAGAACTTGTTTATGGAGAGCCATTGAGGTTACCTAGAGATCTTGTAATAGAAGCTCCAAGTTGTCGTGATTGGGTCTCTAGCTCAGTAGATTGGTTTGTTGGAGCATTGAGAGATAAAATGATTCGTTTAGCTCCAACCAAAACTAGAAGTCCAAAGTCCAAATGCTATGTATCTTCAGATTTAAAGCTGGCATCGCATGTATATATAACTAACGAAAACAGACAGAATTGTCTGACTCCATTCTATAAGGGCCATTTAAAGTCAATCATATGACTGAGAAAAATGCATTTATAGAAGTAAATGGCACAGTAGAATGTGTAACACTGGATCGCTGCATTCCACAGTTTATTTGGACGGAGGAGGAGACTGAGGAACAGTATTCACCGAAGTATCCAGAAGTTGAGGCGAGATGTGACTCAGAAATTTGTGAGAAAAACGAAGAGTCGAACAAATATGGAAAAGAAGTAAAGATTAAAACCAAGACAACTGAGAATAAAGAACAATGCAATATGAATCTGAAATCTAGTGAAGTACCAGCACAACTTGTTGAAACTCGTTCTGGAAGAGTAATCAAGAAACCGAAGAATGAAGACTATATCATGTATGGTTAATCATCTTAAACATGAGGATGTATATGGAGGTTAAATTAATTATTGGACACCAATTAACTCCTCATATAAAAATAAATCAAGTTTTATTTTTGGACATTTGATGTTATCGCTGGTTTCGTAAAACAATATTGTAATTTTTGAAAAAAATTGTAAATTTGTTTGGAAGATCTTTTGTTCATATTGTCGCAGTTTTTGACTTTTTTTGTCGAAGGAAAAAGTTTTAGTTTGATCTGAGTTGCTGAATTGCACAAGCGGGACACTGCGTGGTTCCATCTACGATATCTTTGCTAATAAATTATTGTAATCTTCTTAAAAACAAATTTGCTTCTGGTAATTAACGTGGATATTTGTTTTAAGGTCTCAATCAATCTGGTTCTGTAATCTGTGGATATCAGCGTATCCTGGTAAGCTTATTTAATATAATATATAAATTGCAAGTAATTTAATAATATTATGGCTGGTTTATTAAATACTGAGGATACAGAGCAGTTGGCTAGTGGACTTAGGATTGTAGTTTAAAAGATAGTTCAGAGGAACTTAAGTGTTCCAAGATAGATGATCATTCCGCATATATGGATTTTCCGGGCCTGGCATCCAAGAGACCCCCTTATGGTAGTGACCTAAGGGCCTCTACAAAAAATGGCGACCACGCCAGGATCCTTTATGCGGAAAGATATGATGTAGATGATCGTTTTTGCCGCAATTCTATGGATAGCAATGTTAAGCTCACCATGTACAGACCAGACAACCATTCTGAATGGGTCGAAGAAGCAAAATTTTATTTTAAACTAAAACGGATGACCGACCCTATAGAAAGGTTTGCCTCAGCCTGGTGGTGCTTACCTGAGCCATTAAAATAATCTGTTTAGACTCAGGAATTTTGTTACTGAGAACAAACCAGAAAATGCATTTGAGCTTCTAGTAGAAGAACTCCATGGACGATATCAACCCGAGAGGATTGAATGGATGACTGACTTATTACGCCAGGAAAAGATGGGAAATCATACTTCCATCTGAATTTTATGACAGACTAATTTCAAAATCCATCGGGCTTGATATATCTGAGGAAGTTATAAATAGTATATTTGTAGCTGAATTGCCTGCTAGACTAAGAGCCACCTTGGATGTATATGATACATTGGAATTAGAGTGGCCCAAGAAGCTCAAAGGGTTGGACAAAGTGTATCGTCAGGTGGAACCTAAGGTGTATGCAGTAACCGCAGATTCACGCCTGGAGCAGCAACTCAGACATCTCTCAGAGAGACTCCTGACCGTAGAGAATGAATTAAGTACCCTCCGCAGGGATGTGGGTTGGATAAAAAACAATAAGGAAAGTTCCAACAGAGGTAGGATAAATTCTCGGAGTCAAAATTCAAATTCCAAGCATTGGAGAGGCGAATCGCGTGAGGGTGTACAAGGACCACGCGAGTGGTGCATATCGCATCGCAAATACGCCGAGTTTGGAAAATGTCAGGAGGGGGGATGCACGTTTCCAAAGTTGGGTGGTCCCCGATGGAAAGGAAGTAGTCTTCCTGTAGCCTGGTCTAAGCTGCCGGAAAACTAATGAAGCCCCCGCTAATAGGAGCCGTAAGGGGGGTTGCGCATGCAAGGCTCCAAGGTATGCATATTCGAGGCATACTAAAATCATCGAAGTT
Source organism: Eudiplozoon nipponicum (assembly GCA_029291075.1). Classification (NCBI taxonomy): domain Eukaryota; kingdom Metazoa; phylum Platyhelminthes; class Monogenea; order Mazocraeidea; family Diplozoidae; genus Eudiplozoon; species Eudiplozoon nipponicum. The sequence continues at coordinate 32,070 of JAQBSW010003162.1, forward strand.
AGGTTCGGAAGCTTCGATGGAAGAGACGCGCAGTAATACAGTCCGTAAATCTGTTAGATTTCGGCTGGCAGATAATCTTAAATAGGTTGCTGGTTATAGCAACAATAAGTTCGTTATAACTGATGAACTTAGTGGGTTAAATTTCTTAATAGACACGGGTGCAGAGGTGAGCATAGTTCGATCCGATGTGGTGGAAAATGATAGCCCCACATTCGATTACTCAACTATGGGCTGCTAATGGAAGTCCAATTGAGGTTAAGGGAGTTAAAGAATTGTCAGTGACATTGGGGCAGAAATCTCCATTTACGTGGAATTTTCTGGTCGCTGATATAAAGGATAACATCATTGGGATGGACTTTTTGATCCATTTTAATCTCGCTTTAGATCCCAAATCTAGGACCATTGGACAAGGCACTGGGATAGTGACTTATGCTGAGACTGGGACCTCAGTAGTTAGGTCAGTGAGACTACCCAGACCCGTCGTCGCCGATGACTTGGTGGATGTCATCGAGAAACACCTGGCCGTGTTTCTGCCATTCAATGCTAAACGCAAGGGTTTAAAGACAGGCATAGAACACCAAATCGAGTTGGTGGAACCACTACCTTGTTCGCCGAAGGCTCAACCGTTAGCACAACATAAGCAGCAGGTTGCTATTGAAGAATTTAAGCGGTTGAGAGAAGAAGAAATTTGTAGGCGTTCAAATTCCAACTTTGCATCTCCAATAGTGGTTGTTCCCAAACCTGAACCAGGTCAATGGAGGGTTTGTGGTAACTATCGTCTATTGACTTCGGTAACTAAAGGTGATTCGTATTCTCTACCGAACCAGAGTACTTTGCTCAGGTATATAATGGGGTATGAGGTATATATAACGTTAGATCTGCAGAAGGCGTACTATCAATTACCTATGGAGGCAGAATCTATACCGCTCACAGCAGTGCTATTCCCTGGAGGAGGACCAAATGAATTCTTATGTATGCCTTTTGGTTTGAAGAATGCAAGTCAGACATTCCAGCGTCTGACGGAGGAAGTTCTTCAAGACTGTTCGTTTGATAGAGTGTATATAGATGACATCATTTTATATAGTTAATCTAGGAAGGAACACCGGGAGCTGTTAGATGTCGTTTTGTCTAAGCTGAAACATTACGGATTGTTAGTGAGACCAGAAAAGATCAGGATTGGTTGCTCTACTGTAAAATTTCTTGGACACACCATTTCCAAGGATGGAATCAAGCCCTTGGAAGATAAGGCACAAGCAATCAAGGATGTGCCAGAACCCAGAACGGTACGCCAGTTGCGTAGATTTTTGGGCATGATTAGCTACTATCGTCATTTCATACCAGGTTTAGTTGGAATTTTGGAGTCGCTAACTCAACATTTAGTTCGTGAACGGAGCACGATCAAGAAGTCCTAACCTATTAATTTTAGCCAAGACGACAAGGAAAAATTCCAGAGGGCCAAAGATCTGTTAAGCCAAATAACCAAATTAGGAACTGTGGATTGGACTAAGCCGTTTGAGCCGGTCACAGATGTTTCTGATGTAGCCATAGGAGCAGTGTTACATCAACGAGAAAATGGTATAGTCAAGCCGATTGGATTCTATAGTCGGAAAATCCAAGATCGCGAGAAGCGATATGATACGCTTGGAAAGGAGTTACTAGCAGTTTATTCTGCAGTGTTGCATTTTGAGCACTACCTAGACGGACATCAGTTTATGATATTAACTGATCATAAACCGTTGTTAAGTATCCTTGGGAAAGCGAATAGGCTAAATTATTCTCGGCGGGTGAATTCACAAATAACCCGACTCGCAGAATTTGATTTTACCATTAGTCATATCTCAGGAAAAGATAATTTGGTGGCAGATACTCTCAGTAGACCAGACGTATCAGATGAAGATATGATTCGTTCTGAGTCACTCGTATGGTCTGTTGTATCTTCTAATGATTTTGTCCAGAAATTGATGGCAGTACAAGGTCTTGATCCTTTAGTAGCTGTGTTGGCAAAGAATCCTACATATACACGCAGGAAGATTGGAGATAAGTGGTTATTGTGTGAAATCTCAAGGAGCCAACCTAGACCTTATGTACCGTTAGAATTAAGGTATAAGGTAATTCAACAGCTACATGAATTCAGTCATCCTTCGATTAAGGCAACTATCAGGATGGTCACTGATAGATATGTATGGCCTAAGATGTCGAAAGACATAAAATCCTGGGTAAAGACATGTGCCCGGTGTCAAACTTGTAAAGTTTGGCGTCATACCAAAACTGAAATTAAAACGATTGGTATACTAGCGGGTCGATTCATGCATGTACATATTGATATAGTAGAAATACCTAAGATTTCCGGCCAAAAGTATTTACTCACGATGGTCGATCGGTTCAGTCGTCAGTTTGAGGTAGAAATCCTGAAGGACATGACAGCTCAAGAGGTCTTACTTATGTTCTTGCATAATTGGGTGTCGCGATATGATGTACCGGTAAAGGTAACTACTGATCGTGGTAGTCATTTTATGTCTGAACTGTTTATCAGATCATTGAATACAATGGGGATAGAAGTAAGACACACATGTGCTTATAATCCCAGAGCTAATGGGATGGTTGAGAGACTGCACAGGGAGCTGAAGGCTGCATTACGCTGCACCGGTGGATCCAGTTGGATACATGATTTGCCCATAGTTTTGTTGGCAATGCAAAACAGATACAGAGCACAGTTAAAAACATCCATAGCAGAACTTGTTTATGGAGTGCCATTGAGGTTACCTGAAGATCTTCTAATAGAAGCTCCAAGTTGTCTCGATTGGGCCTCTAGTTCAATAGATTGGTTTGTTGGAGCATTGAGAGATAAAATGAGTCGTTTAGCTCCAACCAAAACTAGAAGTCCAAAGTCCAAATGCTATGTATCTTCAGATTTAAAGCTGGCATCTCATGTATATATAACTAACGAGAACAGACAGAATTTTCTGACTCCGTTCTATAAGGGGGCATTTAAAGTCAATCATACGACTGATAAAAATGCATTTATAGAAGTAAATGGCGCAGTTGGGTGTGTAGCACTGGATCGCTGCATTCGACAGTTTATATGGACGGAGGAGGAGACTAGAGAACAGTATCCGTCGAAGTATCCAGAAGCTGAGGCGAGATGTAACTCGGAAATGTGTGAGAAAAAGGAAGAGTCAAACAAATATGGAAAAGAAATAAAGATTAAAATCAAGACAACTGAGAATAAAGAGCAATGCAATATGAATATGAAATTTGGTGAAGTACCAGAACAACTTGTTGAAAATCGTGCTGGAAGAATAATCAAGAAACCGAAGAATGAGGACTACATCATGTATGGTTAATCATCTTAAACATGAGGGTGTATGTTAGGATTAATTTAATTATTGGACATCAATCAACTCCTCATATAAAAATAAATCAAATTTTATTTTTGGACATTTGATGTTATCGCTGGTTTCGTAAAACAATATTGTATTTTTTTTAAAAAAATATTGTAAATTTTTTGGAAGTTCTTTTGTTCATATTGTCGAAGTTTTTGACTTGTCTTGTCGAAGGTGAAAAGAGAGTTTTATCTGAGTTGCTGGGTTGCACAAGCGGAACAATACCTGGTTCCATCTACGATATCTTTGCAAATAAATTATTGTAATCCACTCATATATTGTTCTGATTATTTATCAGTGAAAAGAATCTCAAATTTGCTTCAGGTAATTGACGTGGATATTTGCTTTTAAGGTCACCACCGTCACGTTCTGTAATCCGTGTATATCAGCGTATCCTGGTAAGCTTAATTTAAATAATATACAAATTGCAAGTAATTTAATAATATTATGGCTGGTTTATTAAATATTGAGGATACAGAGTAGTTATCAAGTGGACTTAAGGATTGTAGCTTAAAAGATAGTTCAGTCTAACTTAAGTGTTCCAAATTAGATTATCATACCGCATATATGGATTTTCCGGGCCTGGCATCCCAGAGGCTCTCTGATGTTAGTGAACAAAGGGCTTCTACAATAATTCCTCCGCCTAAATTAAAATGACATTAACTGATGAATTTAAACCACCTTGGCTGATTGAAACGAATTTTATTTAAAAAGAATTTATTCATTTATTTCCAGAACTTTATTTGTTTAAATACTTGACTTAGAATTGTGCGCCATTTTCAGTTTTCGAGCATTACTGTCCTCGACTGGTTGTAATTTACTCGGCCTGCTGAAATTGTTTCATTTTTCTTCATTTAAAGTTTACTCGATTTCTACAATATACGCCTGCTAACACTGTCTTCTATTTTTATTGATGCACGTATTTGGGGACGTTCTGGAACAGGTAATTTAATAATTCTGTTTTTCGCGTCAATCTCTTTCCAGATTATTTGTTCGGGTGTTTTGTAATGTGAAAGGTTTCACATATCGATTGCCTAACATCAAGTGTCAATTTACTACTAAAATTTGATCGATATGGAAGCTCATCTTAAATTTGAGGACACTAGCAATTTAGCGCAAGACATGGCGGTTATATATTTAGCAGATATGAATGAAAATACAAGCTTATCAGATTCTATTGTACATAGTAGGATTGAACACGATCTGGCATCTATGGGGTTCTCAGACACGAATAGGTTAGGAGCCTCTACAAAATTTGGCGACCGCGCCAATCCAAGAATATTAAGTCTACCGCAATATAAATCTGTAAAATATTCAAGTTGGGTCGGAGATGTCCAAATGATATTTAGCGATTATAATATCGTAAACCCTATGGAGAAATTTGTTGCAGCATGGATGGCATTGCCTGAGAATTTCCGAAACGCCTTGGAAAATTTCTGAGACAGAACTGTGGAAGAAAATCCTTACAATGCATTTGAGTTATTAATGGCTGAAATTCAACAGAGATATCAGCCTGGAAGATCGGCACAAATGTGCGAATTAATATGCTTAGAAAAAATGTGCCATCAACTACCATCAGAGTTTTACGAACGCCTTTGCACGTAACCTTCCAGGTTGAATATACCAAAAGATGTGGTAAATTCTATTTTTACAGCTGAGCTACCATCTAGACATAGAACCACATTGGAAGTATTTGAAACTATGAACATTGATTGGCCAACAAAGCTCAGAGGGCTTGACGGAGTGTATAAACAGCAGGAACCACAAGTACATGCTGTTAAACCAGATTCTGTTATGGTGCAACCAGTCAGGGCAGATGTCAAAACTAACCTGACTATACAAGAAACCTTGCGTTACTTATGTAGAGAAGTTGCTAGTATACGTCGAGACATTTCGCAACTTCAGAGTCAGGATAGATATACGAGACTTCGAGGGAGTCACTCGCGTCAACGCTTCGAAGGGCCACGCGGATGGTGTAAGGCGCATTGCGAAACGGACGAAGTGCAAAGTGCCAAGGTGAGAATTGTATATACCCACGATTAGGTGGACTCAGATGGAAAGGAAGCACTAAACCAGTAGAGAGAAATCCATCACCGGGAAAAGGATAAAACCCCCGCTAGTAGGAGCCGTAGGGGGGTTCCATTGCAAAGGCTCCCAGAAATGCCTTTAAAAGGCATATTTAGGGCAAAGGTTTAAAATGCAACAGGACCAGTTAGCACCAATACAGAGAGCAAGAGAGTCAGATTCTTACTAAGCGGAGATCTGGAAAACATTGCCGGATTATCCAGCAACAATAAATTCCAGATGAATTATCTGGACTGGAATTTATAATCAATACGGGTGCTGAGGCAAGCATAGTTAGGTCAGACGTGGTGGAAGCAGATTGTCCCACATCTGATTATCAAATATGGGCCGCTAACGGTAGTCAAATAGGAGTCAAAAGGATGAAAGAAATGTCGGTGACGTTAGGCCAGAAATCTTCCTTTACATGGAATTTTCTCGTAGCCGATGTCAAGAATCATATCATTGGGATGGATTTCTTGACACATTGCAAATTGACATTAGACCCCAAAGCTAGTACTATCGCAGAAGGTGTAAGGATGTCAACACATACTGAGACTAACAAATCGGCAGTTAGAACAGTTCTTTTACTCCGTCCAACGGTCGCACATGACTTTGCTGATATCATTGAGAAGCACCAAGCAGTGTTTCAGCCTTTCAGTGCCAAAAGGAAAGGATTGAAGACAGGAGTAGAACACCAAAGAGAATTGGTGGCTACATTGCCTTGTTCACCAAAGGCTCAACCGTTGGCACAACACAAGCACCAAGTTGCTTTGTCCGAATTTCACCAATTGCGCAAAGAGGGGATTAGTAGAAGGTAAAATTTTACATTTGCTTCCCCAATAGTGGTAGTTCCCAAACCTGAACCGGGTCAATAGAGTGTTTGTGGAAATTATCGTCTATTAAACTCAGTTACGAAGAGTGATTTTTATCCTCTTCCTAACCAGAGTACTTTACTCCGAGATATAACGGGATATGAGGTTTATTCAACTTTAGATCTCCACAAAGCGTACTATCAGATACCAATGGAGGAAAGTTCGAAACCACTCACCGCAGTCAGATTTCCAGGAGGGGATCGCATGAATTTCTTTGAATGCCTTTTAGTTTGAAAAATGCCAGTCAGACATTCCAGCGTTTGAAATTACCTTATCTGCGTTTTGACTAACGCAGCTTTCATTGTTCCAGTAAATTTCTTTTTCATAATATTTCGATCTACCTTACCATAGATCTTCATCAGATGCATTTCACGAAACAAATGAGGCAAATGTGTTATTTCCTCTAGTCACAATATTTATATACCACAGACTGACCTTTCATTAGATATTCGCGTGTCACATGTGTGTGTGTGCATTTTTATAACCGTTGTTTTCATCTAACTAATTTAGACAAGAGTGGCTGAATAATAATTTATCAATTGCATGCAATAACTATTCGTTTTTTTCACACTCAATGTAAATGACGTAACTGAGATGGGGAGACCCATAATTCAGAAACACTCGTCATAAAAACATGCTATGAGTGATTAAACCAGAAGTCCGAAAGACTAATGCATATGTTAAATTACAATTCAAACCACTAGGTTGTACTCAAGATAGAGAAGTTAATAACAGTTATTGGCGCACGCCACGCATGTCCATGTGTATGTGTATGCATAACTAAAAAACTTGGTTAAATTATATTTTGATACACATGTATGTACATCTAAATGAAACTGCAGTCAATAGACATTAATTTACCCTTTGCACGCGTCAGACAAATTATTACTTATAAATATTGTATTATTAGAATATTTCCAATGGGTAGGGTGGGGGTGTAAAACAGAAAATTAAGGTTGAAATCACTATTTGTTTTAAAATCAAATTAATAGTTAAAGATGAAATTTGAAGGCTATATTCATAATTGTTTATTCATTTCTTGAATAAAAGCCCACTAATTAGTCAATCTTAATCTGATGTTATTAATCTTTAACTGGAGCTAGCTTCAGTTACCAATTCATGCAATTGCCTTTTCCTTCCATTAGCTAGTGCAGTATTCCAAATCGGACCTAAAGATTTTTCAACAGCTGTTTCATTCATAATATCATCTCTAGATTTAATTTCTATAGATTCCCTAATCAATCTCGTCACCCTATTACGACTACATATTGCTATGCGTTTGCATTCCTCCCAGTCGATAGTATGCCCAGTCTCCACTACATGACGAGCAAGATCTGATTTAGCAATATGTCCATACTTACACGCAGTTTTATGTTCACCTCTTCTTACTTTGATTGGACGCATGGTCTCACCAACATACTTGAGACTACAATCATTGCATGGGATCTCATACACTCCTGAAGTGTCTAAGGGTTCAATCTTTTCTTTTTGGTTAGGGAGTATAGTGCCTAGTGTAAGGGGCTGTTTTAAAACGGTCCTTATATTGTATTTTAAAGCTAATGATTTCAATTTCCTACTTAATATAGAGTCCGGTAATACCATGACCTTCCGCTCTTCCTTCTCCTTATCTGCTTTTATGTATCTCAAACTAGGATTAAATTTCTTCACCATGTCCCTCATTGTTGTATCTATTAAATGAGGAGGGTAACCATTAGTCTTGAATATATCGCGTAGTCTGTCTAATTCTAACTTCCTATGCTTTATATCAGTTAACCTGAGACTTCTAAATGTTAGTGACTTTAAGATCCCGACTTTCATACGAAACGGGTGATTGGACTTGAAATTAAGAAGGATTCCTGAATAAGAATCCTTCCTATAAATATCTCTTCCCAATTTCAGACCATTTCTAATTAATTTGACATCTAAAAATGGTAATTCACCCGACGATTCCCTTTCTAAGGTAAATTGTAGTTCGCTCATTTGATTAGCTAAATTTAAGAAATTTACCAATTTATTGTCACCATGGTTCCAGATCAGTAATATATCATCCAAGAAACGTAGGTACAGTTTTGGTTTCAATGGAGTCTTATCCAACAGATTATTTTCCAAATAATGCATAAATATATTGGCTATTGGGACCGATAAAGGTTGTCCCATTGGAACGCCTCTAATTTGTTTATAAAATTCCTTACGAAATTTAAAATAAGTGGAGGACATACAAATACACATCATCTCCGTGATGTGTCCTAACGTCATTTTGCTTCCTTCTAATATTAATGGGTGATCAACTAAGAAACGTCTAAAACAATCCAGAGCCTCAGGTACCGGTATATTTGTGTACCTAGATACTACATCTAAGCTTACTAATCTATCCTTTTCATCTAGTACACATAATAATTTTTAGTCGCTCACGTGATGAACATCGTAGGCATTTGGAAACGGTTTTGACGAGGCTGGAACGAAATGGATTAATGGTAAAACCTAATAAGAGTAACATCAGATGCTTTTAAGCTAAATATCTTGGTCATATACTTTCCAAAGACGGAATTAAACATCTTGAAGATAAGATCCAAGCTATTAAGGATGTAACGGAGCCCCGAACCGTGCGCCAGTTGCGAAGGTTCTTGGGCATGATCAGCTATTTTCGTCGATTCATTCCATATCTAGCCGGAATTCTAGGATCGTTGACGCGCCATCTCACTCGGGAAAAGAGCACGATCAAGAAGTCTTGGCCTATAAACTTGAGTCTAGAAGACCGAGAAAAATTCCAGGAGGCCAAGGAAATGCTAAGTGACATAACAACATTAGCACCTGTAGATTTGGAGAAACCTTTCGAGCTAATCACAGATGCCTCAGATGTTGCAATAGGGGCAGTGCTACAGCAAAAAGATCAGGACATAGTAAGAATGATTGGGTTTTATAGCCGTCAGCTTAATGATCCAGAAAAACTATATGATACTTTTGGTAAAGAGCTTCTAGCAGTGTGTGCCGCAGTGCTACACGTTGAGCATTTCCTAGATGGTCATAAATTTAAGTTATTGGCGGATCATAAGCAGTTGATCATTATACTTGGTAAAACAGCGATGCTTAATTACTCTCGTAGAATAAATTCCCTAATTTCACTGTGTCTCATATTGCTGATAAGGAGAATGTGGTAGCCGATGCACTTAGCAGACCGAATGAAGCCGATGTTGAGCTGATATTTCAAGGTCCGCTGAAGAGTTTAGATAATTCTATGCATGATTTAGTTAGTCAAAACAAGGAAACGCAAGGATTAGATCCCTTTACGTTAGTTTTGTCCAAAAGACCAGGATATTTTCGTAAGCCCATAAGTGGCAAGTGGTTGTTATGCGAAACATCTAGAAGTAAACCACGACCATATGTGCGTTGGAGTTACGGGCCAAAATTATCCAAGTGTTACACGACATGGGACATCAATCCATTAAAGCCACCATTCGATTAATTAACGACAGATACGTATGGCCGCACACGTCTAAAGCCTTACGGGTGTAGGTAAGAGCCTGTGCCAAGTGTCAAACGTATAAGGTGTGGAGACGTACCAGAACCGAGATAAAGAATATTTGGATACCAATTGGACGGTTCAGACACGTACATATAGACATTGTTGAAATGTCTGAGGTTAATGGTAACAAATATTTGCTAACTATGGTAGATCGATTTAGTCGCCAATTTGAAGTGGCGATTTTAAGTCATGACAGTGCAAGTAGTTTTGTTCGCGTTTCTACATAATTGGATATCAGGTTATGGTGTTCCGGAAAAGATCACTAGTGATCGCAGTAGTCAATTTATGTCCGAGCTTTTCGAAAGATCTCTCAACATCATGGGAACAACTGTATTGCATACCAGCGCGTACAACCCGCGAGCAAATGGGATTGTAGAAAGGCTGAATCGTGAACTGAAAACTGCGCTAAGGTGTACTAGTGAAACAAGCTGGATACACGATCTGCCTATAGTACTACTCGCCATGCGCAACAGAAATAAGGCACAATTAGGTACTTTAATAGCAGAACTGGTTTATGGAGAACCAATAAGGTTGCCTGGAGATCTTCTAATAGAAACTCCAAGTAGTCTTGATTGGGCGTCTAGTTATGTAGATTGGTTTGTAGGAGCACTTTGAGATAGGATGTGTCGTTTGGCTCCGACCAAGACTAGAAAAGCAAAAACCAAGTGTTATGTGTCCTCTGATCTAAGATCGGCTTCACATGTGTATGTATCTTATGAAAATAGGAAGAATTGCCTGACACCATTTTACAAAGGACCATATAAGGTTAAGAGGATGACTGACAAGAATGTCATAATAGAGATAAATTGCATTGAGGATTGTGTTATGTTGGATCGTTGCATTCCCCAGTTTATCTGGTTAGACGATAGGACTGAATTAACAGATGCGTTGAATGACCATGGTTCCATGGGCGAATCTAATGTGTGCAATCCCATCATACAGGCACATAACGAAATGCAGAACTCAGAAAACGCGTTGTCTAATATAGCAAAATCTTATTCTACCCATTCACAACATGAAAACTGTTTGGCAATTCCAGATGAAACGGAAGTACCAGTGACAAATGTACAGGGCGCGATGTCGTCTTCAGGGGCGCCATTATGCACAACTCGTTCTGGAAGAGCGCAACGTCAGCCAAAGAATCATGATTTCGTCTACTACTAGCCGTCTTTTTTTGAGAAGGTGGTGTATGTGGAGGAAGATAATTCCTCCGCCAAAATTAAAGTGACATTAACTGATTCATTTATTTTTCAGAACTTTCTTTGTTTAAATATTTGACTTTGAATTGTGCGCCATTTACAGATTTCGAGCATTACTGTCCTCGACTGGTTGTAATTTCCTCGGCCTGCTGCATTTATTTCATTTTTCTTCATTTAAAGTTTACTCGATTTCTACAATATAGCCTGCTAACACTGTCTACTATTTTTATTGATACACATATTTGTGGACGTTCTGGAACAGGTAATTCAATAATTCTGTTTTTCGCGTCTATTTCTTTCCAAATGATTTGTTCAGGTGTTTTCCAACGTGAAAGGTTTCACATTCCGATTGCCTAACATTAAGTGTCAATTTAATAATTAAATTCGATCGATATGGAAGCTCATCTTAAATTTGAGGGCACTAGCATGTTAGCGCAAGACATGACAGGTATAAATTTCGCAGATATGAATAAAAAATAAAAGCTTATCAGATTCTATTGCACCTGACATCTATGGGGTTCTCAGACACCAATAGGTTAGGAGCCTCTACAAAATGTCATAATGTAGAGGCTCCAACCCTTTTAGTTAACGAGAACCCCATAGATGCCAAGTCGGTTACTGTATTAATGCACCTATTTGAGTTTGATAAGCTAGTATTCTCGTTCACATCTTTTAAGTTTATGCCTGCTATGTTTTGAGCTAACGTGATAGTGTCCTTGAACTTAAGATTAGCTTCCATGTTGATTGAACTTATGTATATATTCGATAACCTTTTATTAGGTAACGGACTGTGTACTTCTTACGTAACAATACCCCCGATCAAGTAATCTGGACAGGAATAAGACGCGAAAAACAGAATTATCAAATAACCTGTTCCAGAACGTCCCCGATATGTACGATTCAAAACACAAGAACGATAACAGGTGTATATTGTGAAGATCAAAAATTTGTAAACCAAAACGTGGGAAAAACAAATGCAGCTTGCTAAAGAAAGTCACATCAGTCAGGTACATATTACTGAACTCTGAAAATAACACAAAATTCAAAAGTATGTATACTGCCTGTAGAGGAAGATATTTAATCCGGCAAAATTAAAGTGACAATTATTGATAGACCACAAGCCGTTGATCAGCACACTTAGTAAAACAACGAGGCTAAATTCCTCTCGCAGGGCGAATTCCAATATTACCAGATTAGCAGAGTTCGATTTCAGTCTCTCATATTGTTGGTAAAGAGAATGGGGCAGCTGATGCACGTAGCAGACCAAATGAAACAGATGTCGAGCTGATACATCAAGGTCCATTGAAGAATCTAGATGATTCTGCAAACAATTTAGTCAATCAAATCGAGGAAGCGCAAGGATTGGATCCATTTACGTTAGTTTTGTCTAAGAGACCAGGATAAGGCGACAGCAATATCGCAACTTCAGAGGCAGGATAGAAATACTAGAACTTGAAGGAGTTACTCGCGTTAACGCTTCAGTGGGCCACGCGGATGGTGTAAGACACATTGTGAATATGGACGAAGTGAAAAGTGCCAAAGAGAGAATTACATACACCTGTGATTAGGTGGACCTAAATGGAAAGGAAGCACTAAACCGATAGAGAGAAATTCATCACCGGGAAAAGGATAAAACCCTAGCTAGTAGGAGCAGTAGGGGGGTTCATTACAAAGGCTCCTAGACATGCCTTTGAAAAGCATATTGATTGTGAAAGCAAAAGATGTCACAATAGCAAAGAGCACCGAAATAGACGACAAGAGAGTTAGATTCTTCCTAAGCGCAGATCTGGAAAACATTGCCGGATTATCCAGCAATAAATTCATTATTAAATATGAATTAACTGGACTAGAGATTCTCATCGACACAGGTGATGAAGTAAGCATAGTTAGGTCAGATGTAGTGGAAGCAGATTGCCCCTCATTTGATTATCAACTATGGGTCTTAAATGGTAGTCCGATACGAGTTACGGGGACGAAAGAATTGTCAGTAACTTTAGGCCAGAAATCTTATTTTACGTGGAACTTTCTTATAGCCGATGTCATGGTCCATATCATTGGGATGGACTTCTTTACTCACTTCAAACTGATTCTAGATCCCAAAACTAGGACTACCACAATAGGCGTAGGTGTATTAACACCAACTGAGTCTAACATTTCTGTAGTAAGAACAATCATTTTACTCCGTCCTACAATCGAAAATGACTTTGCCGACAACGTCGAGAAACATCCTGCCGTGTTCAAATATTTCAGTGTCAAGAGAATACGATTGAAAACAGGAGTAGAACACCAAATAGAAATGGTGGCTCCATTGACTTGTTCACAAAAGGCCCAACCGTAGGCACAACACAAGCAACAAGATGCTGTGTCTGAATTACACCAATTGCGCAAAGAAGGAATTTGTAGAAGGTCAAATACCAATTTTGCTTCCACAATAGTGGTAATTAATTTGTGGGAATTATCATCAATTAAACCAGAGAACTCTGTTCGGAGACATAATTGGATATGAGGTTGCAATAAGGGCATTGCTTCAGGAAAAAGACAAGGATATAGAAAAACTGATTGGGTTTTATAGTCGAAAGCTTAATGATTAAAAAAGCTATAATTCTTTTGGTTAATAGCTTCTTGCTGTGAACACTACAGTGCTAAAATTTGAGCATAATTAAGACGGTCATCAGTTCAAATTATTGACAGATTACAAGTAGTTGATCAGCACATTTTGTAAAATAGCGAGGCTTTATAACTCTCGCAGGGTGAATTAAAAAATTATCCGATTAACATAGTTTGATTTCATATAGCTCGTAAAAAGAATGTGATAGCCGATGCATTTAGCAGACCGAATTAAGCAGATGTCCAGCTGATACATCCAGCTGACTGACGAATGCCAGTCAGACACACCAGCTGTTAGCTGAAGAAGTCCTTCAGACATGTCAAATTGCGAGGATGTACATATACAAAATAATTATTTTTAGTCGATCACTTGATGAACACCGTAAGCAATTTGAAACGGTTTTAACCAGGCTGGAACAGTATGGATTAGTAGTCCAACCCAATAATAGTAACATTGATTGTTTTTCTGTTATGTAGCTTAGACATGTACTTTCCAGAGACGGAATTAACTCTTTGGAAGATAAAATCCAAGCTATCAAGGACGTAACGGAGCCCCAGACCATGTGCCATTTGCCAAGGCTCTTCGGCATGATCAGCTATTACCGACGATTCATTCCAGGTGTAGCCGGAATTCTTGGATCGTTAACACGCCACCTCACACGTGAAAATAGCACGATCAAGAAGTCTTGGCTTATAAACTTGAGTCAGGAAGACCGAGTAAAATTCCAAAGGGCCAAGGAAATGCTAAGTGACATAACCACACTAGCACCTGTAGATTAGGAAAAGCCATTAGAGCTAATAACAAATGCCTCAAATGTTGCAATAGGGGCATTGCTTCAGCAAAGAGACAAGGATATATTAAGTATGTAGTGGGTGTTGCGAACCTAGTAACAAATTAGTCCAGTTGTGACCAGAAGGATAAACCAAAGGCAGCATGAACGGAAAGCATAAGCTCATGCACATTCGTTTCGTGCTTACTGGCGACTCATCAGTAGAAGCCGGTAACACGCTCTATAACCACTATATATTTTGGTCAAGAATGTGGGATAATAGGACGGTACAATCTCCTAGACAAATGTGTAAACCTGCAATAGTGAAGCTAACATCGTATAGTCTACGACAATGCGACTTCAACGCTAACTCACACTGTATAATATATATACCGAGTCTGTAAAGGATACTAACACTATGGCTATTGTGTTTGTAACCGATATTAACATTATTTTACCCAAAAGGTACATGGTACTAACACTATGATTTCCGAGTCGGAACATGGTACCAATATGATTGATATAAATTTATGCTATAGTTCACCGTAATTGAGAATTACAACAATTTCTGAACACCTGTTACTCCAGTAAATCCATACACTCTAGCCTTGATCGATATCAGTTATCACATTTCGCGGTAAGCATGACATCATTCAATTCAATATATAACAGTTAAATACTGTTTGTTGCGGAAAACTAATATATATGCAAGTATGTATTAGGTGTTGCGAACCTAGTAACAAATTAGTTCAGTTGTGACCAGAAGGATAAACCAAAGGCAGCATGAACGGAAAGCATAATCTCATGCACATTCGTTTCGTGCTTACTGGCGACTCATCAGTAGGAGCCGGTATTACGCCCTTTAACCACTATATATTTGGTAGAAGAATGTGGAATAATAGGAAGGTACAATCTCCTAGACGAATGCGTAAACCTGTAATAGTGAAGCTAACATCATCTAAAGTCAACGACAATGCGACTTCAATGCTAACTCACTATATAATATCTATACCGAGTCTGTAAAGGATACTAACACTATGGCTATTGTGTTAGTAACCGATACCAACATTATTGTAACCAAAATGTACATGGTACTAACACTATGATTTCCGAGTCGGAACATGGTACCAATATGATTGATAGAAATTTATGCTATAGTTCACCGTAATTGAGAATTACAACAATTTATGAACACCTGTTACTCCAGTAAATCCATACACCCCGGCCTTGATCGATATCAGTTATGTGATATCAGAAATGTGATCGACATAATGTTCTACCGAGTTACAAGGTCATAATATTCCGTCAACATAAGACGAAATAACAGTGCCAGTGACAATTGAACAGGGGGCGTCGTCGACGACAGAGGTGCCATTATGCACAACTCATTCCGAAAGAGTACAAATAATGTTCTAGAAAATAAGCGAACAATTTCTTTTTAAATAATATTCGTTTCAATCAGCCACTGTGGTTTTAATTTATCAATAAATGTCTATTTAATTTTGTCGGAGGAAGTATCTTCATCTGCATCCACCACCTTTTAAAGAAACGGCTAATAATATACGTAATCGTTGTTCTTCGGCTCACACTGTACTCTTCCGGAACGAGTTGTACTTACCGGCGCCTCTGTCGTCGAGGTTGCGCCCTGTTTGGTTGTCACTGGCACTGCTAGTTCGTCTGAAGTTGACGGCATTCAATCTCTCTCTCTCTCGTAAATCCCAATAATAATTCGTCTTATATATTAGTTCTGTTTTCATTTATATATTTTTTTCACTTCTTATGGTTATATAGCAGTGAAACATTAGTCAAATTTGAGATTTGTTTGGCTGGACATGACGATGATTCTTCAATGGATCCTGATGTATCAGCTTGACACCCGCTTCATTCGGTCTGCTATGTGTATCAGCTATCACATTCTCTTTACCAGCAATATGATAGACAGTGAAATCGAACTCTGCTAATCAGGTAATTTGGGAATTCACCCTGCGAAAATGATTAAGCCTCGCGTTTTTACTAAGTATGCTTATCAACGGCTTGTGATCTGTCAATAATTTGAACTGATGACCATCTAAATAATGCTCAAAATGTAGCACTGCAGCATACACAGCAAGAAGCTTTTTACCAAATGTATCATACCGTTTTTCTCGATCATTAAGCTTTCAGCTATAAAACCCAATCGGTCTAATTATATTTTTGTCTCTTTGCTGAAGTACAGCCCTTATTGCAACATATGAGGCATCTGTGATTAGCTCGAATGGTTTTTCTCAATCTAAAGATGCTAGTGTGGTTATGTCACTTAGCATTTTCTTGGCTATCTGGAATTTTTCTCGGTCTTCCTGACTCAAGTTGATAGGCCAAAACTTCTTGGTCGTGCTCTTTTCACGTGTGAGGTGGTGTGTTAACGATCCTAGAATTCCGGCTAGACCTGGAATGAATCGTCGGTAATAGCTGATCATAACCAAGAGCCTTCGAAACTGGCGCAAGGTCCGGGGCTCTGTTACGTCCTTGAGTGCTTGGGTTTTAACTTTCAAGTGGTTAATTCCGTCTCTGGAATGTACATGTCCAAGATACTTAACTGAAGAAATAAGACGCAAAAAACAGAATTATTAAATTACCCGTTCCAAAATGTACCCAATATGTACGATTCAAAACACAAAAAATGATAACAGGTGTATATTGTAAAGATCAAGAATTTGTAAACTAAAACGTGGAAAATACAAATGCAGCTTGCTAAGGAAAGTCACGTCAGTCAGATACAGATTCCCGAACTCTGAATATTATGCACAATTCAAAAATATATATACTGCCAAGTATTTAAACAAAGAATGTTCTAGAAAATAAAACAATAATTTTTAAAAAAAATTTGTTTCAAACAGCCACAGTAGATTAAATTTATCAAAAAATGTCACTTTAATTTTGTCAGAGGAAATATCTTCCTCTACAGTAAGTAGAAGCTCTTTGATCACCACCTCTAATGCCAGATTCATTTTGTCCCATATTACTAGAATGATTGAGAACAATTAAAATCCTCATTCTCTTCATCAGCTTTGCATAGGCTAACTTTCCAAAGTCCTCCAGTAAAATTTTCAGCATCTACAAAATTAATGATGTTCTCTATTATAAAAAAGATATATTACAAACTATATATTCCAACAGAGTACGAATCTTCACTCTCTCACTGATTGCGGCAGTATAACTTCAAGAAAATAAAGACCATAAAGACATAAGACACAATAAATAAATGTGCGACGAAGTTGATATCTTGTAGGCGATTTTGTATCTAATGTAAGAGGTTTGCGGGGTAGCTACTTAATTGGTGATGCTATACCATTCCTACAAATACCTGGTAGCTGCTGGTGAGATCCGTGCTTATGATTAGTCCCCGACCTTTTTCCGATGGGTGATGTGAGAAGGCTAATTTGAATCGTTATACGTATATTGTACACACTTTTGCAAAGAAAAAAATCACAGTTAGTCCAAATTGACAGTGCTCTAGACGGCAACAAAACGATATATTGTGAGCAAAATTGAATGTCTTATACACAAGTAATTATCAATTCACAGTTAAACAAAACGGACCGTGCTCTAGACGGCAACAAAAACGATATATTGTCAACAAAAGTAATTATCAATTCACAAACGTCTGAATCGTGATAAATACATGTAAATGATTGAAAATATATGATGATATAAATAAAATCACTGGTAAATATTGTTACTGATAATTGATGGATAAAAATCGTGTAAAACAGTCATGAAAAACATCACAAATAATTATTACACAGTTTGCTATTTTTTTAAATTATTTAATTATAATAATCCATTGAACTATAGAATTTGTGAATGTGATTGAGTAACATCTGATGTCTTGATGCGTTAAATCATATCTGAATACAAAGAAAAAAATCTAACCACATATGCAGTATAATCCACCGCATGTTCCTTGCGTATTGCGCGCGGGTCTGTATATTTAATAAACAACTCTATTAATTAAAAATAAAATTGCAGTTCAAGAAATCTCAATTAAAACTGCTTGAAACTAGCAGAGATTGTTTCTAAAATCACAATTAAGAGAAATATTGTTTAAAAACAGAGTTGGATTATTTGACCTTAAAGAGCACTATATTTGTCAAAATTGAACATGATTCGGTTGTAACGCGGAGCCGCGTGTTACATACACCCCCGACAATGAAAATTAGTACACCATGAAAGGAGCTAATCTTACAGGAGTTCTTATTGCTCTGCCGCAACGTGTAACCACTGATGTTGGCTCTGTCGACACTGATTCTGTTTCCTCTATATATCGCGGCGGTGTGACGGCGTGAGTTAGCTCGGTTGTTGGCGTCAGTCCGTGGTCAGCAAATCTGTCTGGAGGTAAAATCATCGTTTCTTCATTGCCTGATAGGTCAACATCGCGAAAAAGCGGCCATTTGGAATCTGCGACCACGTTTTCTGACCCTTTGACATTAGTGACTTCATATTCATACTCGTGTATTCGTGTAAGTTGTGAGTTGACACATCGTGAATATAAATACTCTTTCATTCCTCTGAGCATCGGGAGTACAGGAAGATGGTCTGTGTAGATCTTGAACTTTCGGCCATCCAGATAGGTGTGGAAGCGTAGGATCGACCGTTAGATTGCAAGTAACTCTTTCCCAAATGTATCATATCGCATCTCGCGAGGTTGTAGTTTTTGCGAGTAGAAGGCGATAGGCCGGTGTGTGCCATTGATGGACTATTGAAGTACTGCGCCAATGGCAACGTCGGATGCGTCAGTGATCAATTCAAAAGGTTGAGACCAATCAGGAGAATGTAGCATGGTCGCTTTGCATAAGACCCTTTTGACATCCTCGTAAGCCTGCATGTCGTCCACGTTGAGCTGAATCAGTTGTGATTTCTTGACAAAACGGCTTTGTCAAAATTTAACATCGTTGGGTTGTAACGCGGAGCCGCGTGTTACAATCTTTCCTATGTACCAAATAAAATAAATATTTGTGGACAATTCGAATTTTTATAATCAGAATTTTGCCGAAATCGAAATACAGAAAAAACAGATATGGCAGTGCCAGAACAAACTAAGAGCGTACCTCTCAGCTGCGACCTTTAAAAAGAAGTACCATTGAAATTCAAAAAGGAAAAACCATAAACTTCGAAAATTGAAACAAAGAAAGTACCAAAAATGTATTACAATAATGTTCCAAAATTTAATTATTTTTTATACTTGGAGTTATCGACCTCCACATACACTCTCATGTTTAAGATGTATGCCCATACATAAACGTAGACATCATTATTCGGATTTTTGACGACCTTTCCAGAACGTACAATAATTAAGCCTGTTGGTCTTACTTAGGTTATTTATCAACGGATTATGATCCATAAATACTGTGATCTGGCAACCGTCCAAGTAGAGCTCAGTATGCAGCACCACAGCATAAATCAAAAGTTCCTTTTTTCTCTTGAATTATTCTTTGTTCTCTTCGCCAAAATATAAATTCAGGATTTCTTGATCGTACCCTTCTCACGTACCAAATGTCGAGTTAACGATCCAAAAATTACAGCTTAATCTGAATTAAAACGACGGTAATAATTTAACACCCTAAAAAATTACGCATTTGGCAAATAATTATGGGCTACGGCAATTCTTTGGTCACATGGATGCTATGATTCAAGTATTTAATTCCTTCCTAGCAAATGGAATGTCTAAAAATTTTTATAGTTGAGCACTAACTGACTTTGCACTTCACTGGTTTTACAATCAATTCATAATGCTCAAGTTTTGACAACACAGTGTCAAAGTGCTCCTTATTTTCTTCTCGAGATTGACTACATATGATCCTACAGTCTACGTACTCTCAAGCAAATTGACAGTCTTGAAGAACTTCCTCCGCCAAACGCACGAATCACTTGCATTCTTCAGCCCAAATAGAATGCATAAGAACTCGTGCGAACCACCCCCATGAAATCGTACGGTAGTTGGTAGTGTAGAATCTGCTTTCATAGGAACTTGCTTGTTTCTACAGATCTTACGTAGTTCAAAACTCATACTCCATAATACTTCTGACTATATTACAATGATTCGTGGAGGATACGTATCACCTTTCATTACCGACTTCAATACTCGATAATTGCCATAAACGCTACACTGTCTTGGTTCAGTTTTAGGAACTACCACTATTGGAGATGAAAAATTGAAATTTGAACGTCTACAAATTCTGTCTTCTTTTAATCACTAAAATTCTTCGAAAGCAAACTTTTGCTTATGTTGCGTCAACGGTTGAGCATTATACGAACAAGATAATAGTTTCACCTACTGGATTTGCTGTTCTATTCCATCTTCAGCTCATTGCGCTTGAAATTGAACTATAGAATCACCACCAGATGTTTCTCGAAAAACACCATCGGCGACGAAATGTCCAGCTAGACGAACTGACCTAAAAACTGACGTCCAAGTCACAGTATACGTTCAAACAGTAGAACGGTGTATCCATCACCTTGAAATTCCCCAAGATCGGCATATTTTGATGAAAAATGCACCACAAGCGTGATCCTTGAACACAACCATGTGATTCATTTTCCTGGCGCCAGGTATACGCCTGCAGACATGGAGAACATGACTTACCTCTGCCTATATTTTGGACATGATGCTTCGTCAAGCACATATTGTCGAAGAGTAATAAGTTCATTCTCTATCACTAAGAGTCTTTCTGAGATTAGTTGAAATTGATGCACTTGGTACGAGTCTGTTGATACGGCACACTATTTTGGATCCTGTTGACATTACACTTTATATAATCCGTTGAGCTTCTTTGATTACTTGAATTGTAACGTATCATATACATATAAAGTGGCTCTTGATCTTGCAGGCAATTCTGCTACAAATATAATTTTAACAAATATTTGAATAATATCAAGCCCAATAATTTTGACACCTAGTCTGTCATAAATTTCAGATGCACAATTGTCTCTCAGCATTTCCCGACGTAGTTAGGCAGTTATTTGCTCAGTCTTTTCGTTTTGATACCTCCGTTGAAGCTCTTCCACTAAAAGCTCAAGTATGATATATGGTTCATCGCTAATGATGAACTTAATAAATATTGATAAATTTTGACAATGAGGACAAGGTCGAGACTAACATTCCTTTAAGGTCGGTAATCCTTCTTATTTTGAAAAACATTTTTGCGCAAAGACCCCAATCTGTGTGGTTGGGAAGTCTAAAATAAAAATTGGTTACTTTTGCATTGGGAACTATCGACCTCCAAAAGTGATCAAAGTTACAACAAAGAATAGCCCCTCATTCTAAAATTGAGTAGGGAGGCAAATATATAGATAGAATTTGCTGTGGTCGGTCGAAACAACCTCTCTTGCAACCCAATTGAGAATATTTTCGCCTGGCGCAACAAGAGTGGCCACAAAGTGGATATCGAAAGATTCTCAGACAGAGTTTCTGGGAAATTTATGATTTCAGCCAATTTTTGTTGTAGTTATGCATTACGTGTTGACATAATTTATATTTAATAAGTTATGATTAATGCGATAGTAAGTAATAGAAGCGTCCGTTTCAAATGGACGGAATTTGATTCATAATTCTAAGAGATTTGAAGGTCAAATAGTTCGTGCAACAAAATTGTAAATCAATTTATGTATAGAATAAATACAAAAATTAAAATTAAGCTGACTAGTACATACATAAATGCCAAGTAAAAATAGTTCTATTGTAGGAGGTTTTGTGGTTATTGTAAGAAGTTTTGCGGGGTAGCTATTTATTTAGTGATGCTATAACATTCCTACATATTCCTGGTAGCTGCTGTTGAGATCCGTACTTATGATTAGTCCCCAACTTTTTTCCGATGGGTGATGTGAGAAGGCTAAGTCGAAGCATCACACTTTTATTGAACACAATGTGGCAAAGCAAAATTAAATTCACTGTTAATCCAAATAGTCCGTTCTCTAGATGGCAACTAAATAATATATTGTCAACACAATTAACTATCTCGTATAATAGTCACAATAAACCCAATAAATAAATCCAGAATGTATCCGCTAAAATGACATTTTCACATGAGTGAGAAATGGTGCAAAATATATAAATCCAGAATGTCTTGGATGAATTAGTAATAACTTTATGTAAATGATTGAAAAAGAAAAGAACATATAAATCCAGAATGCCTTAGCAGAGTTGTTGATACACATAAATTATATAGTAGGAGGTTTTGTAATTATCTTAAGAGGTTTTGCGAGGTAGCTGTCTAATTAGTGATGCTATACTATTCCTACATATGCCTGGTAGCTGATAGTGAGATCCGTGCTTATGATTAGTCCCCGACCATTTTCCGATGGGTGCTGTGAGAGGGCTAATTCGAAGCATCATACCTTAATTGAATATAATGTTACAAAGTAAATTTGAATTCACTATTAATCCAAATAGACTGTGCTCTAGATGGCAACAAAATAATATATTGTCAACACAATTAAATGTCTTATATAAAAGTAGTCACAAAAAAACAATAAATAAATCCAGAATTGACATTTATATAATTGACAAATTATTCAAAATGTTTAAATCCAAAATGTTTTGGCTGAATCGTTAATCATTTTTATGTTAATGATTGAAAGAGAAAAGAATATATAAATCCAGAATTTCTCAGGAGTATAGTTTAGAGTCACTGATAATTGATGAAGAGCACACAGAATATAAATCCTTGCTTTGACAGCTAAAACACAGTAATCCACTGTAAGTTACCTGCGTATTGCGCGCGGGTGTGTTTATTTATTAAACAAAACCCTTTAAATAATAATAATACATTTATTTGGCATCAAAGGCCAACTGGCCCGACCATTGAAATAACAAATCAAGGGTAGGATATGTGGAGGTGAATGAAATTGTGACTAGCAAAGTATTTAATAGCAGGGGGAGGTGTTGATGAAGGAAAAAGTTATCATTAACTTTAAGATAGTTCAATCTGATGAAAAAAAATAAAACCAATGTTCCATTTGACTAGACAAGATCAATTAGATTTATTCCATGAAGTGTCATAGCATCCAAGCGGGGTAGATTGGGTCCGGACAGATGAGTTCAAGTGTGAGATCGAAAATAATGGCGGAGCGGGGGCAGACGTCGACCGATGGAGTCCTTTGTCGTGGAGTGTGAGTTGATGGAGCATAGCATAGACCTGGATGGAATTTGCTGGATTGAAGCGAGTGAGTCTTGCAGGGTTTGCAAGCATCCGTTGAACGAGGTTGTGATTGAAGGAAGACAAAGGGAGTCGATGTCCGAAGCAAAACTTTGGTGGATCGGTAGGGCTGTTGAGTTTCCGGTGTTCCGCTGAAGCAAGAAAGCAAAGAATTGGATGAGCAAAACGTAGTAAAGTATCCACAATGTGGATATTATGGGGTCAAGAATGGGCTGAGAAGAGGTATCAGTGAGTCGAGAATGAAAGATTAAAACCAAAGGGGTAAAGTGGAGAACTAGATGACTGCCTGAGGGATTTCGCCCTCCGAAGTCAGTAAAGAGAATAGCCTGGGGTGAAGGAAACGTTATGGGTTGAGAAGATACCAGTTTCGTTTCCAATCGGTCGTATCACAGAGAAGTTTGTTGAAGAAGTACTGATGGGCTG
Source organism: Eudiplozoon nipponicum (assembly GCA_029291075.1). Classification (NCBI taxonomy): domain Eukaryota; kingdom Metazoa; phylum Platyhelminthes; class Monogenea; order Mazocraeidea; family Diplozoidae; genus Eudiplozoon; species Eudiplozoon nipponicum. The sequence continues at coordinate 56,105 of JAQBSW010003162.1, forward strand.
CATTTTTAAATTCGTGCTGAGGTAACAACTAAATTTGCAGTACAAGCAATCTCAATTAAAACTGATTGAAACCAACAGAGATTGTTACTAAAGTAACAGTTAAGAGAAATATTGTGTAAAACCAGAATAAGCATATGAGACCTTAAAGAAAACTATATTTATAAAAATTGAGCTTCGTTGGGTTGTAACGCGGAGCCGCGCGTTACATACACCCCACCCCCCCAATGAAAATTAGTACACAATGAATGGGGCTAACCTTACAGGAGGAGTTGTGGCTCTGCCGTTACGAGTAAACACTGATGTTGGCTCTGTGGACGCTGACTCTGGTTCCCCTATCTCTCGCGGCGGCGTGATGGCGTCAGTTGGCTCTGTTGCTGGTGAGATGTTGGGCGTCAGACCGTGGTCAGAAAAACTTCTGGAGGTGGAATAATCGTCTCTTAGCCGCCTAATAGGGCAACATCGTGGAACAGCGGGTCATTTGAATCAACATCGGCTGTTTGGAGACAGCTTCAGCTATACCATTTATCTCCAAAATTATGTAATTCTGACGTCGATCTAACACACGATAAGGAAAGCGCTTCGGTTTGGCTAGAATCCTGCTTTCCATGTCGTTATTGACGAAGAACCATTTACAGACATCAAAATCTTTGTGTTTGCAAATTGGACCATGTTGCTGACGTGTAGGACAGATATGCCGATTCTGAGCGTTATACTCTAGGTAACTGCGAAGTGGAAACAGAAATGCCGGATCGTTCATCGTTATCGCAGTTTCAAAACGTGATCGCACTAGTTCGCCAGGCAGCCGTAGACATTCGCCAAATACCATTTCAGGGGAGCTACATTTGATCGGCTCTCGTGGTCTTAGACACAATGAAAGAAGTACTTTCGGCAAAGCCGCAAGCCAATTTTCTTCTGGGCTGGCTTTCAGTTCCCAGTGTGGCCTTTCGACGAAACCATTTACTCTGGGATTACGAGCCGCGGTCACGAAGTGTTTGACACCGTAGTATTTCAGTAGGGCAGCGAACTCTTCGACAAAGGACTGTACGTCACGATCAGTTGTCACTTCAGCTGGAGCACCAAACCGAGAGAACCAATTGAGCTCTAAAGCATAACTGACAGTGTGTTTCATCATGTCTGGCAGTGGTATGGCCTCATACAATCGAGTGGTGCGATCCCGTATTGTCAGTAGATAGCGTTATTTTTCACGGCAGTTAAGGTTAACAGATCAAAGTGTATGTGCATGATCCCTACTTTGGGCAGTTCAATGACTTGTGGCGCCGTTTTTGTGTCTCTCGTTACTTTGTATTTCCGACATTCTAGACATTTTTTGACCACTTCTTGACATCTCGCCGCATGCCAGACCAAAAATAAGTTCTGGATAAAATTTCCATTAAGGCTTCGCCAGATGATTGGCTCATTGAGTGGTAAACCTCGCCAGTTATTTCCCACTGCAGCAGAGTTCCATCATAATCAAGTTTTTTAGGCGTTTGACATCAAATGTATGAAGTGGTTGGGTCATCTTGCTGTGCTGCTTGCATTTCCTAAATACTAATAGGTGTAGGACACAGGATGGAGGCACAGAGTTCTGCAGGACGGCTCAGGGAGTCTGCAACTACGTTTTCTGATTCTTTGACGTGAGTGACTTCATACTCATACTCGTATATTCGTTTGAGTTGCGAGTAGAAACGTCGTGAATATAAATATTCTTTCTTTCCTCTGAGCATCAGGAGTAAAGGAAGGTGGTCAGTGTGGATCTTGAACTTTCACCCATCCCGATAGAATCGACCGGTAAATTGCAAGTAACTCTTTTCCTAATGTATCATATCGACATTTTTTGTAAAGGCTCTTTGGTCACTACCATAAGAGGGCCTCTGAGATGCCAGGCCCTTATAATCCATATAAGCGGTATGATCATCTAATTTGTAACACTTACGTTCATCTGAACTATCTTTTAAACTACATTCCATAAGTCCACTGGCTAACTGCTCTGTATCCTCAATATTTAATAAACTATCAATAATATTAGAATAAGATTTCTTGCAATTTATATATTATAACAATAAGTGTGCTCAGACAAATACGCTGATATCCACAGATGACAAAACAACACGGTGTTGACCTTGAAGCAAATTTGAGATCCTTCCCAATAATGTGTATTAAGAACGATAGATGAATGTACATTTCAATTCTTTATTAGTAAAGAGTACTCAGATAGAACCACGCAGTGTACCGTTTTGAGTTGGAGAACGAGATTGTGTGTACTCGTACCCAAAACGTCGCTATGTTGGAGCCATTGGCGCAGGTAAGACTGCTGGTGTTTACTGGGTGGGTGGGTTCGAAATAATTGTGGCGGAGTTTGTTGACATCTGATCCAGTGTCTATGAGAAATAATTAGCCAGAGTTTGCGTCACGGATGAGAAAAGATGTTGTTAGTGGCAATTGACGATGAGACTGGTTGCAGGCATTTTGTCGTTTGAAGCATGACTTGACTGGAGCCGTCGCTGTAAAGACAATAGTTTTATTGCGCTCTACCGCAAAAGCAACGTGCTTCTAGCCATCAGATGTCGGGCGGCCAACAATTTTTGAGTGATTAGCCTCTACTGCCGCAGAGGAGGCTGACCCCAGCAGTTTTCCGAACCGTCCATGGGCGGATCATCCTGAGTTGACGAAGGTGACCGCGCCCATTTGAACGTCGCGTCTGTGCGCGGGAATGTGCAGCCATTACTTAGATAATATCAGGTGGAGTGCCCATAGCTGCAGTGATTTGGACACCACTCCACCGGTAGTTGTGGAACTGTGGCCTGGCTTCTGGACTTCGACATCCTGGTGCTGTTTCGGGACGGTGGTCGACGCTGAACACGCCTGCTCTTGTCGCGTCTATAGTGGGCGATATCGACCGAGGCCGAATCTGGCCTGAAGGTAAGGCTCTCGAGCAGGCTGATTGAGCGCTCATTGATGACATTAGTTCGGGCTGATGATGTGGATTGAGGCTCAGGCAGTGTTCAAGTAATGCGACCTGGCTCTGAGGCAGGTGAGCTGCAGTGGTGTTTCTTCCACCACTTGTCTAGACGTGCCGTCAGTACGTCGCCTTCCACTTTGACAGATTTGCGCATAAACGTGGCCATCTCTTGGAGTGCCGTAGGAAGCTTCTGAATGAATAGTCGCATTAAGATTTCCTTGGGTAGATTGAATTCAGAGGCTTTTTGCTCCATCACCCTAGGCATCCGACTACCTAGGGACATCTGGCTCATCAATTCTGTTATCCTGTCTTGTCGATCTGGTGTTAGGCGCTGCTTGACGGCGCGTTGCAGGCTCTGCCATGACTGCGAACATGTTCCCTCAGTGTATTGATGCAGGATATCTTTGAGTCCGCGTCTAAAAGACATTGAGATTGTCTTCCAAGCCCTCAAAAATATTGAGCCCTCGTCTGTTATATTGGACACCTTGGCCAATGAAGTAAATTGTCGATCCACTCGTCAAGGTTGTCCGGATCGAAGTGGCATATCTTTTACTGGGTCAATGTGGTGGTGCGGCTTGTTGCCATCGGGCTTCCTGCATTTTCTGAGCTGGACGTCATCTTGTGTGTGCGTGTGCTGTCGAGTATAGATGACAGTGTTACATCGTCCTCACCCGTCATCGTGTGGCTGTCTTCGAGAATTGTGATCTTGACAAGGTGGTTCGCTGTGATTTGTGTCTCTGGGTTTGTTTTCTTGTGTGTTTTCCCTGCTTTACCGTATACACTCTTCCGTGACATTCATTGGAAGTGCTTGGGCTAGTGGAACGACTAGCGCCTGATTGATATTCTCATAGGCTAGTTGCTGATTAATTCTTTATTGTCTGAGTTCGACGAAACGGGGCACCATTTATGTAGAAGGTTTTGTAGTTATTGTAAGAGTTTTTGCGGGGTAGCTGCCTATTTAGTGATGCAATACCATTCCTACATATGCATGGTAGCTGCTGTTGAGATCCGTGCTTATGATTAATCCCCAACACTTTTCCGATTGGTGATGTGAGAAGGCTACGTCGAAGAATCATGCTTTTATTGAACACAATTTTGCAAAGAAAAATTAGATTCACTGGTAATTCAAATAGTCCGTACTTCAGACAGCAACAAAATAATATATTGTCAACACAATGAACTCTCTCGTATAAAAGTAGTCACACTATACACAATAAATAAATCCAGAATGAATCGGCCGAAATCACATTTTCACATGTGTGAGAAATGGTGCAAAATATATAAATCCAGAATGTTTTGGCTGAATCAGTAATAAATTTATGTAAATGATTGAAAAAGAAAAGCTGATATATATCCAGAATGCCTTAGCAGAGTTGTTGATACACATAAATTCTATAAATCCTGGCTTTGATTGTTGTCACATAAATCTACTGCATGTTACCGGCGTATTGTGCGCGTGTGTGTTTTATTATTAAACAAAACTGTAACGACAAAAATAAAATGCGGACATATTGCGTAAATTAAATTAAATTTTATTTACGTTGTACCAATGAGAAAAAGCGAAACTTGCTGTTAACCAATAGTGTGCAAGTAGACATATATTACTATGGCATGGCTATTTAAGCACGGCAGATTTACCATGTAGTTCAGTTGTCGCGTTTGCCTTCTGCTGTCGGCTGTCATCCCCTACGCTGATTATTGGATTGTCTTCACCAATAATTGGCAACATCGGTGACACCAATCTTGTTGCTGTACAACCAGCGAGACGAGCCAATTAATGCAGAACTTCAACGAAGTTTCCACATCGAGATTACAACGCAACAACAGAAGGAACCACAGCCCAAGTCAACCCAAGGCTCTAGGACATCTTCACACTGAAGGAACATTCTCGGCATTTGCCGGAGTACCACGACCGGCCCTGTTAAGGGCCCTTTATCAGTACAATAACTCTATATTTATAGCACTTTAACCAAGTTTGTAAAGTCGTACGGCATTTACTTGAAACTGGGGCGTTTACAAAATTGGCGACCGTGCCAGGATATTGAGTATTGTACTTTTTTTTGGTATAAATAAAATGGACTTTATTTTTCATTTATTTGGGATAAAAATAGATTAACATTTGCGTTTACATATTCTTTACTCTGGTCGTGATCTTCTGAGAATTTTGTTGGGCATACATTTTCTCTCTAAAGTCGTGGTCTTCTGGGAATTTCTTTGGGGATACATGTTATCTCTAAAGTCGTGGTCTTCTGGGAATTTTGTTTGGTATATGTGTTCTCTCTAAATTCGTGGATTTCTGGTAAATTTTTTGGGTATATGCTCTGTTCAACTTTCATTTGTACAAAACTGCACCGTACGTACTCGACAGGCTCAATTGCGGAAGATTTCAATTTTTGGAAGCAGTTACTGTGGCGTGTTTTGTGAAGGAACTAATTCATCTGTGTTCTGCGCTCATTCAACTGCGGAAGACTCTTTCAACTGTGGAAGCTGTTAGTGGGTAAGCGTTTCGTTAAAGTATATCTATTCATTTTCATCTTGCTTATAAATTTATGCTTTCAAGATCCCGTAAGATTGTTAGAATGTCAAGTCCAATTTTAGATACTGATGTTCCTGTTTGGGATGGAGATAGTGAACTATTCTTTATGCGCGTAGACTCCGCTTTCTCCCCGTTTCCTGATTATGACAGTCATCAAAAACTGTCGAAGGTTTTTGCTAAACTACCTTCTGAATTGCAGCGACGGATTTATTCTAAGCTTGAGGCCATTAGGAAGCTACCTAATCCCATTTTGGGCCTACAAAACGAAGTAGAATCCTTGCTTGGGCCCACAGAAACTGAGCAGATAATAAATAAATATGCGCAGTTAGACATGCCAAACCTTGGCCCCATCGAAATTTTGAAGGAATTACGGAAACGTTGGTATAAAACCAATATTTCTGACCATGAGGCTAAGGTTGTTTTTATTAAAAATCTTCCACAAGCATTAAAATTATTTGCCAGACAGCTTCCCAACACTCTCTCTATAGATGACTTATCTGAGAGATGTGAGTTAGAATATAGGGTTTTGGAACCCAAAGTGAATCCATCATCCTTTTCTTCACCCCCGCAAGATGATAGACTCTCCTCTTTAGAGAGGACAGTGGCGAACATGGCTAAAGTTCTAGAAGGATTGACCATTACCAAATCCGAGCTAAATCAAGTGAATGCTCGACCCAAATTCGTTTCTAAGCCCAATTATAACGGTAGGCGGCGATCGAGATCTCCTCAATCCTTTAATAAATATGCCCCCAAAGAACTGGTGTTATAACCACCAGAAGTTTTTTTATTCATGCCAAGTCTGTCTTTGTCGTTCCGAAGAATTTCCGAATGAGTGCCAATTTCCACAGCTGACGGAAAGTACCACAGACCACAGGCGCAAGGGTGCATCAGGATCGGGAAACGTCCGGCGCAGGAAGTAGAAGACCGTACTTTCTGCGCATCAACGGCATCAACGGCGCCACAGGGAAGAAACCAATTACAATCCGACATCCCTGTCGACTCTTTTCGTCCACGCCGAATTTTTCACATAGAGAGTCAAACGGACAACGCCGGTCGCAATCACCAGCCTACTTGTTTACATGACCCGGCCAAACAGCCCAACGAGCTTCTGCACCTTCTTGATTTCAAAACTGGCGAAGAGTTCATCGTAGACACAGGTGCGACAGTCTCAGTTCTCAAGGGTGATTCAATGGCCGAGATGTCGCTAGGCGTTCTTCTCGCAACAGCTACAGGCGAGCCCATACCAACTTATGGCTGCCGGTACCGCACACTCAACATAGGTGTACGACGTGAATTTTCCCACAACTTCATCATTGCCAAGGTCTCACATAATATAATGGGCCTTGATTTCCTTCTAAAATTTCGGCTCATTGTTGATCTTGCCAATCAAAAGATCATCGACCCCTCCACCGGACTTGAGCAAAGTTTTTGGACACTTGCCTCCGAACGTTTGGAGTTACAGGTCATTCAGCCAACCCCAGTGCATCATTCAGCAGAGATATCAGCAGCTCTTCGAAAATACAAATCGCTTTTCGATCTTAACAAGTCAGAGCTACGAGTCTCCAACACGATGCACCATATCGTCACAGAAGGACAACCTATTGTACTCAAGAAGCGACCACTGACCCCTGCTAAGCTGAAAGCTGCCTAAGAGGAATTCTCAAGGCTTTTGGAAGAGGGAATCATTAGACCATCGAAAAGTTCCTGGGCGTCACCACTGCACTTAGTCTCCAAATCAAAGGGATCGTACAGACCCTGCGCAGACTACCGTAAGCTAAATTCAGTGACAAAATCTGATGCATATCCTATTCCAAATATTAACACCTTACTTGAAAACTCAAAGGCAGCAATTTCTTCTCAGTGATTGACCTCAGACAAGCCTACCATCACATCCCGGTAGCACCAGAGGATATCGAAGAATACTGCAGTCATCACTCCATTTGGCCTTTTCGAATATCTTTACATGCCTTTTGGACTTAAGTGTGCTACTCAGACATTTCAAAGATTCATGAACCACATACTTCGCGACGACTCTGCTTAATGTATGTCATATCTCGATGACATAATGGTATTCAGTCCAGACTTAGAATCTCATGCCAAGCATCTACGAAATGTCCTCTCACGCTTATCCAACCACGGACTCAAGATCAACTGTGACAAGACGCAGATTGCAACTACATCCGTGGACTTCTTAGGGCATCGTATCACGCCACAAGGTATTCAACCTTTGCCGTCAAAGGCGAATTCAATCAGGAATATCAAGTCACCGAAGACTGTTAGCGAGTTGCAGAAAATTCTGGGAGTACTAAACTACTATCGCAAGTTCCTTCCGGGCCTTTCAAGACAACTTTATCCTTTGTGCAGGCACCTGCGGAATCGAAAAGGACTTAGCAAGAATTCCATCAGTGCTTGGTCATCCGAAGACGAGGAATTACTTCGACTCGCCATCAACTCGTTAGCAAATGCCACAATGCTAACACATCCAGATTTTCAACGACCATTTCTACTCACGACAGATGCTTCTGAATTCGCTATTGGAGCCACTTTGGAACAAGAGATCGACGGAGTTCGGAAGCCTATCGGTTTCTACTCGCGTACTCTCCAACCAGTAGAAACGAGGTACGACACTTTCGGCCGAGAACTTCTCGCCATCCACGACGCAGTGCGCCATTTTATCAGCATCATTGGCGGTAGCAGATTTGTTGTTTTCACAGATCATGCACCACTAGTTAGCGCACTTCGAAACGCAACTTCATCTATCGCCAAGTACCCTGCCAGAGTGGAAAGACAGCTTTCACGTCTAAGCGAATGGCAATTTGACATCTTTCACGTCAAGGGCAAACAGAACTTCATTGCAGATGCCCTTTCCAGGCCAGACGTCTCGCTACAACCACCTTCGCCGTCGCCATTCACTGTCAACTCCGTGACACTCAGTGAACCTGCACTAACGCCAAACCTCCTGCGAATGGAACAACGCGGTGACATTCACATTCAAAGATCAATAGCCCGTCACCCAACCAAGTTCATATGCCGTCTGTGGGAAGGCTTACCAATTGTTTACTTCACGGGTATGCAGCCCAACAAGCCAGTTCTGCCGACCAGCCTTCAGAGAAAGGTTTTCGATTCAATTCACTCAATTTCTCATCCAGGAAGCCAAGCGACTGTCCGATTTCTTACAGATCGTTTCTGGGGTCACAGACTTAGGCAGAATGCTAAACGATGGGTCTCAGAGTGTGCAATTTGTCAGAAAAACAAGATCACACGACACACTTGTTCTAAGTTGCAACATTTTCGATCTACTTCTCGCCTAGCCATCGTCCACATCGACATAGTTCATCTGACAAAGTTTCAAGGTTTCAGCTACCTTCTAACTATGATTGATAGATTTACACGGTGGCCTGCGGCATTACCTCTTGGCACCATTTCTGCAGACGAAGTAACTAACGGTTTTATCTCTGCATGGATATCCAATTATGGTGTTCCCAATTAGGTCATCACGGACAGAGGCACTTGCTTCTCATCTGATCGTTTCAAAACCACCTCGCGTTACATGGGATGCACCTTACGCCAGACGACTGCCTACCATCCCCAAGCTAATGGCATGGTAGAGAGAATGCATAGGTAACTCAAAGCTGCTTTAGCATCCTCGTCCATTAATGGCAACTGGGTCGATGCACTACCTTTAGTTCTGCTTGCCATGCGTTCCCGTACTCGTGAATCCATTAAAACGTCTGCGTTACAACTCTTGTATGGCATGGATCTACGCCTGCCTAGTCAGTTCCCACGTCTACTACCCGCACAGGATGACCTGCAAAATGAAACTTCCTGCCTTCGACTTCATTTTGGTAACATGTCTGAACAGCAACCAAGACATACGCCTCGTCCAGTTTTCGTTCACCCATAGCTCTACAGCTGCAAGAGAGTACTCGTTCGCAACGACAATGCTCTTGCCCCACTACAACCAAAGTATCGCGGTCCTTACCCGATTTTGCTCAGATAACCTAATTACTTTATTATTAAGCAAGGTGCTACACCGACATCAGTAAGCATAGACAGGTTGAAACCGTTTATCGAACCGCCTGATCCTGAAAGCGTTCAACCTTCTACACACGTCTCAGGTTCCGTCTGCCCACAATCTCAATAGCTTGCTTTGCATAACGCGTAATTGATTTTTTTTAACATTAACTTTTCGTTATTCTATGTATCAAAATTTTTTTTAACCTTACGTTATTTTTTTCGCAATTATCTCACGTGGCATAACCAGGTAGTCTTAGTTAACAATTGTGTAGCATTTTTGAACAGTTCCTTGGTATTATGCCATCTCTGAGACAATGTTCGTGTATATATGTTTATGCAGTTACCTCTAATTTTAATGTATATATTTTTACATTATAATGTATTTCCCACACATGACATCACACTGCCCATTTTGGTATGACCAGCTACTTGGAGCTAACGCTTTCGTGTAGCAACACTAAGTAGTGATCAGCTTCATATCATGTTACAGGCCACTTTCAATGCATATCTCAACTTCATCAATTGCACAAAGACCACTCTACAAATATCATGACCCCAACGTCGAGCACTCACTCTAGCTCCTTTGGTCGTATACAAACGCATTGACGACGATCCAGCCTGCCTAGGTTTTAACTTAAACCTGGCAACTTCAGAGGCGATTTAAGTCGAAATCTTCACGCTGCGGCTCCCAACATCTTACACTGCTCCATTTTGCCTCACGCGATATGACCCGCCACTAGAGCTAACAATTTGTGTAGCGATTCATAGTGGTTACCTGGCATCATATCATTGTTGAAGCAACCAACAAGCATACTTAAGCCCAGCATTTATGGTACATTATTTTTTTGCTTAACTTGGTTCGAACTCTGCCATGCATTTCTTATCTAGCCTCGCAGAGAGGAATTTTTTTCCTTTTTTTCAGAGAGAAAAGTGTTGTAACGACACAAATAAATTGCTGACATATTGCGTAAATTAAATTAAATTTTATTTACGTTACACCAATGAGAAAAAAGCGAAACTTGCTGTTAACCAATAGTGTGCAAGTAGACATATTACAATGGCATGGCTATTTAAGCACGGCAAAGTTACCATGCAGTTCAGTTGTCGCGTTTGCCTTCTGCTTTGCGTTACGTGTGCGTGCTGTCGGCTGTCATCACCTACGCTGATTATTGGATTGTCTTCACCAACAATTAGCAACATCAGTGACACCAATCTTATTGCTGTACAACCAGCGAGACGAGCCAATTTATGCAGAACTTCAACGAAGTTTCCACATCAAGATTACAACGCAACAACAGGAGGAACCACAGCCCAACTCAACCCAAGGCTCTAGGACATCTTCACACTGAAGGAACGTTATGGGCATTTGCCGGAGAACGCACGACCGGCCCTGTTAAGGGCCCCTTATATTTATGGCACTTTAACCGAGTTTGTAACGTCGTACGGCATTTACTTGAAGCTGGGGCGTTTACAAAACCCTATTAATTACAATTAAATTTGCAATATAACAAATCTCAATTAAAACTGCTTGAAAACAACAGAGATTGTTCCTAAAATGACAGTTAAGATAAATATTGTGTAAAACCAGAATTAGCATATGTGACATTAAAGAAAACTATATTTGTCAAAATTGAGCTTCGTTGGGATGTAACGCGGAGCCGCGCGTTCCACTACAATGGTGAATTCAGACGCAAAGACAAGGAAATTTATAAAAAAATCAAAATAAAATATAATTGATCCCAGGTTTAGAATGATACAATTCACGAAAAAGTCTAATTTAGCTGTATTCAGTGCGTCTTAGCAACCAAGACCAAGTTGAAATAAAAACAAAGGTAACAACCTTGTTGTATTTTAAAATAGTAATGCAACACGCGGCTCCGCGTTACAACCCAAGGATGTTCAATTTTGACAAATATGGTACTCTTTAAGGCCAAATAATCTAAATCTGTTCTTACACAATATTTCTCTTAACTGTGATTTTCGAAACAATCTCTGTTAGTTTCAAGCAATTTCAATTGAGATTTCTTGAACTGCAATTTTATTTGTAATTAATAGGGTTGTTTATTAAATATACAGACCCACACGCAATACGCAGGGAACATGCGGTGGATTATGGTGTCATAGTGGATTTAATTCTCTTCGTTGGATTATTCGCAGTTTATACAAGTGACTTACTGTTCGCATCTAATTATAGCTATCCGAATTTCAGAGTACAATGGATTATTATAATTAAGTAAGTTAAAACCATAGCAAACACTGAATTAATTATTTGTGAAGTCTTTTCATTGAAGTTTTTACACGATTCTGATCTATTTATCACCAGTGACAACTTTTACCAGTGACGTTACTCATATCATCATATATTTTCAATCGGTTACATATGTTAACCGAAATTCAGCCATTTGTGAAAGAATAATTACTTGTACATAAGATATTCATCTTTGTAAACAGTATTCATTTTGTTCCGTCTAGAGCACGGACAATTTTGGTTGACTGATACTTGTGTATAAGACATTCAATTGTGTTAACAATACATCTATTTATTGCCGTCTAGAGCACGGAAAATTTTGGTTGACTGTGACTAGTGTATAAGACATTAAATTGTGTTAACAATTTCATTTTATTGCCGTCTGGAGCACGGTCAATTCGAACTAGCTATGATTTTACATGCAACGTTATTTACAATACATTTGTGATCATTCGTATTAGTCTTCTCACATCACCCATCGGGAAAAGGCCGGGGATTGATCATAAAAACGGATCTCAACAACCGATACCAATCAAATGTAGGGAGTAATTAACCCCGCGAAACTCCTACAGTAATAAGAAAATTCCTCTTGATAGGAACTCATCTTATATGATGTTATCGAAAGTTCCCTAATCTCCATTATTTATATAGTACAAGTTCTTAAACTAAATTTTGTTTTAAAATAGCATTTTTTGAATTTGATTTGTTTGAATTTTCGAAGTTTAATGGTTGTCTTTTACAAACACCCTTGTCGAGAGGTGGACTATGGGAGGTACACACTTGCTTTATTCTGGTACAGCCAAATCTGTTTTCATATATTTGGATCTTCGCCTTCAAAGGTTTGATAATAAAATTTGAACTTCACACAAATAATTATTTATACTACTTACCTAGAGAAAGATCTTAATTTCGTCACAAGTAAGTTGTTTTTCTCTGGTTTTAAGGTCTTCACATTGGTAAATGTAAACTGCAGCAATCAGAGAAAAGGTGAGCATTCTCTCTCTGTTTTAATAATTAGTTTTAAATAAATCTTATTTTAACTATAGTGGATAATGGCGTTAAGTGTAATGATGTACAGCAATTGATCGAAGGACTTAGAAATGTTCGCCTAAGTGGGGAATCTAGTTGTTCTAAATTTGATGATCATTCTAGTAATATCGGAAATACGAGTCTGGCATCACAAGGGCTCTTTTTTGATAGTGACCAAAGTGCCTCTATAAAAGTTGGCGACCGCGCCAGGATCCGATATATGGAATAGTCTACAAAAGATAAAGACAGCTTCAGTCAAAACAATATTACCAGAAGTAAAAGTCTCACTATGTAGAGACCAGCTATCCACACTGATTGGGATCGTGGCTCAAAACATTTTTTCACGAACACTAATTTTTTGCAGCTTACGCCACATATATAAATGTAGTACAACTAAACAATCAATGATTGCGAGGGTGGTGGTAACATTTAAAAAAGTCAAGTTTGTGAGCTTGAAGTAAACACCTATCCCAATCGAAGTTTAGATATAATAGAATTGATGTTAACCTCATGCTAGCAAATTTGTTTTATAGAATTGTTACCACATCCCATGCAATCATTGATTGTTTAATTGTTTCCTTGCATTTTTGGAACACAGCTGCACTAATAACTTGTCCACAATAAGGTAATGAGGTTAAGAAATTGGCTGTAAAAATTAGATAAGGCTTCTACCATTTGAGTGCAATTTTCTGAACGACGATGTGGCTGCTGCTAAATTGAATAATGTTATTTATTTCAATATCAATTGGCCTTGAATTTTAATTGTATAGTAACACTAATATTTAAGTCAAAGAAATAAATGAAATATCGATAACAATTTATACGAAGTCAACCTTTTAACTGGAAACTTCTGGTCGCTGAAAAAAGACAACACAAATTTTAGGATTGATTTTTTTAAAAGTAAACATGGCCCTCGATCGGAATAATACAGCTAATTTTATAAATAGACCTGTATAAAACAAATGACTAAGGAATTTTCGTTATTATTTCATAAAATTTCTCCCGTTTAAGAGAAAATAGCAGGTTGATAACGTAAAATTAAACTAAGATTGTATGGTTTCAAATTTCAACCAAACTTGTCCTTGGATCGTAACAACATAGTTGCACTAAAAACTTGTCAAATAAAATTCAGGGATTAAGGAACTATAAGTAACATTACACAATATGTGATTCCTTTTAGTGGAAATTTCTGGTTGCTAATGAAAATGATGTCAAATTTTATAAGATTTCTGTTTTCAATATTAAATTGCTGTCGAACTCAAAAGCACAGCGGCACAAGTAATTTGGCTTAGATGAATCAAAGAGATAAATGAATTGTGAGTATCATTTTACACGACATCTACTTTATAAATAAGATAATCTGGTCGCTAAATTCAAGGACAAGTTCGAGGGTAGGGTTGCTATTTTAAAGTGAATTTGTTCGTGGATCAGAAGAATACAGCTGCACTAATAAAAAGATCTATATTGGTCAAAGAGATTAAGGAAATCTCGTTATAATTTTATAAAAGATCTACCGTATAGGGGGAAATTCCTCGTCGCTAACGAAAAAGTGAATTAAGTTGGTAGACACTCTTTTAACAATTGAAATTTTCCCTTAGTTAATAGGAACATAGCTGTACTAACAACTAGTCGAATTACAGTTAAATACTGTTTTTTGCGAAGAACTAATATATATGCAAGTATGTATTAGGTTTTGCGAACCTAGTAACAAATTAGTTCAGTTGTGACCAGAAGGATAAACCAAAGGCAGCATGAACGGAAAGTATCACCTCATACACATTCGTTTCGTGCTTACTGAAGTCTATTAGATTACGAAACTGTCAATGACATTACATGAGACCTCTTTCTGTTAAATGGCATTTTCTAGTAGCCAATGTAAGATTTTAAAGTTAATGAGATTGCTTTTTTAATAAGAACTGGCCTTGGATTTCAAGAATACAGCAGCACTAATAAATAGTCCGATGTAAGTCAAAAATTTACAGGAATTGCTATAACGTAAAATACGTCGTCACCATTTTAGTATAATGTTCTGGAGTTAATTTAAAATAAAATTACTAGTTGTAGTATATATTTCTTCAAATTAAATTGTCCTTGGATCGAAAGAATACAGCTACACTAACTCGCATACTAATATAATTCACGCGGATAAACGAGTAAATGTTGAAATTACTGGTCGCTAACGAAAACGTCAACTTAGTTTGTAGGGCTTCATTTTTCAACTAAACTTGTCTTAGAATCGTAAGCACACAGGTGCTTTGATAACTAATCCAATAGAAATCAAGTAGATTAAGCAATTGTCAATAACATCACATGACAGGTCTTTACATTGTGGCATTTCCTGTTGGCTAATTTGAAAGATTTTAAAGTTAATAAGGTTGATTTTTTCAATATGAATTGACCTTGTGCAATAAGAATATATCAGCATTAATGAGTATTCCTATATGAGTCAAAAGGGTTAAGGAAGTAGCGGTAACAAAATATAAGACGACTACTTATTAAGTGGTATTTTTCGGTCGCTAGCTTAATAGTCAACAAATTTGTTAGGGTTGCTTTTTCAATAAAAATTTGACTTAAATATGAAGAATGCAGCAGCACTAATATTGAGTTCCGTATAATTCAACAAGATTATAGAATTCTTTAAATCAAGTTTGCGAGCTTGAAGTAAATACCAATCCCATAGTATTTAACCAGCCGTCGAATAACATAGCAAAACCACCGTCAATCACACCTACTGACGCGTTTAGAACTTCTATGATCATCATCAAAGTACGACGGCAAAATGACTACCGCGGATCAAACCGCAGTGCATATATATTGAGAACAAAATTAGATATGCGGCTCTCACCTTTAGTAATCTAGCATACATTGTATTTGATCGATGGTAGTTTTGCTATGTTGTTCGACCATTGGTTAAATAAAATGGGTTTGGTGTTTACTTAAAGCTCTCACATTTGATTTAACGAACTGTTACCGCCATCCGCGCAATCAATGATTGCTTAATTGCATTGCCTATATATTTAAGGCGGAATCTGCAAATAGTTAATGATTGTGACTGCATAGAAATAGTGCAACTGACATTTCCAGTCAAGTACAACGTATGCGAGATTACTAGAGGGAGAGCCGCACGTTTAATTTTTCTTTCAATATATATATATGGATTGTGGTTTGATCCTCGCTAGTCAGTTTGCCGTCATTCTCTGATGATAATCATAGAAGATCGAAACACGTCAGTACGTGTGACTGACAGTAATTTGCTATTTTGTTAGATGACTGGTTAAATGCAATGGGATTGGTGTTTACTTCAAGCTCACAAACTTGATTTAAAGATTTTTACAACTACCCACGAAATTAATGATTTATTAATTAAATTAGAAAATTTTCGGTTAAGTTTTAAAAGAAGTCTTCATTTAGAATTAAATATTGTGGGTCAATATTAAAGAATTGTCAGTAACATTTTATAAAACGTCCATCTTTTAAGTGGAAATTTCTGATATAAAATGTAAAATGTCAAATTAAGTAAGGTTTCTATTTTTAATATGACTTGGCCGTGGATTTTATGAATAGATTATCACTAATATGTAGGTCTCTAAAAGCGAATGAGATTAAAGAATTTCTGTATTTAAAAGATTCAAAGTCCTGCTTATTGGAAATTACTTTACACTAATGTAAGATACAACAGAATTTGAAAAGCTGCCTTTCATTGATTACTTTGGACAGGGATTCTAGAAATACGGGTAAAAAACTAAGTACTCATATATAATTAAAAGAGATTAAGTAATTCAAATTATTATTATTTTACTAAAAACGAAGCTTCGTCGCGTTTTGTTTACGTATCGCTTGTTTGATTCCGAAATCATTCTCAGAGCTTATTCAATATTCACATAAATCGTAAAACATAAAGTATACCAAAACAACATACAAGTAACTCACTTCCTCGGCACCCCATCCTCTTGTAAACGTTGATACAACTGATTATTAACCAATTCTAGTATAGCTTTAAAAATACACACACATTCCAACACATCCACATAATCTTATTCAGATATATACCAAGAGATCCTATTACGTTTAGATCCATGTGTTTAAAGTTAAACGAGTTTACAAGGAGTCTCGAATAAACACTATTATAAAGTCAGTTGACCTTTCGTATTCGGACGACTCATTTGATTATGTAATTAATGTTAAGATTACAACTCTTTATATCCAACATCCTTCTACATATAATTAAATACTGCTTGTTGCGAAGAACTAATATATATGCAAGTATGTATTAGGTTTTGCGAACCTAGTAACAAATTAGTTCAATTGTGACCAGAAGGATAAACCAAAGGCAGCATGAACGGAAAGTATAATCTCATGCACATTCGTTTCGTGCTTACTGGCGACTCATCAGTAGGAGCCGGTATTACGTCCTTTAACCACTATATATTTCTGTGAAAAATGTGGAATAATAGGACGGTACAATCTCCTAGACGAATGTGTAAACCTGTAATAGTGAAGCCAACATAATCTAAAGTCAACGACAATACGACTTCAATGCTAACTCTACAGCTATATATATATATATACCGAGTCTGTAAAGGATACTAACACTATGGCTATTGTGTTAGTAACTGATACCTTTTTTGAAATTGATGAGTACCGGATACTAACACTATGGTTTCCGAGTCGGTACATGATACCAACCTGATGGATATAAATTTATGCTAAAGTTCACTCAAATTGAGAATTACAACAATTTCCGAACACCTGTTACTCCAGTTAAACCATACACTCTGGCCTTCATCGATATCAGTTATCACATTTCGCGGTAAGCATGACATCATTCAATTCAATATATTACAGTTAAATACTGTTTGTTGCGAAGAGCTAATATATATGCAAGTATGTATTAGGTTTTGCGAACCTAGTAACAAATTAGTTCAGTTGTGACCAGAAGGATAAACCAAAGGCAGCATGAACGGAAAGTATAATCTCATGCACATTCGTTTCGTGCTTACTGGCGACTCATCAGTAGGAGCCGGTATTACGCCCTTTATCCACTATATATTTGGTAGAAGAATGTGGAATAATAGGACGGTACAATCTCCTAGACGAATGTGAAAACCTGTAATAGTGAAGCTAACATAATCTAAAGTCAAAAATGCTTCCAAGTGGTCAAGCAAAGAATGAAGTCCGAACACGCATCGACCGTGCCAGACTTGCTTTCTTACAATTGAAGAACTCACTTTGGAGAAGAATTGAAATCAGCCTCAAAACGAAAATCCGAGTCTACCAGGCTACTGTTCGCCCTGTGCTACTGTATGGCTGTGAGACTTGGCCATTACGTTCTGAGGACTCCAAAAAGCTTGAAGTATTCGACCATTGGTGCCTTAGGTACATCACAAAGACAAAATGGATGGACCGGAGTGTCGAACGCATCTGTTCGTCACTAATGCGGTGACATCATGCAACTATCCGTCTGGATCCAACATCGTCGACTTCAATGGTTCGGGCACGTACTACGCAAACCCGAAGACGAACTGGTACGGCAGGTGATGAACCCAGGTCAATGTGCAAACTGGCGCCGCCGCCGAGGTGGGCAACTGAAGACATGGCTTGCAACAATCAAATCGGACGTGGAACTCCTTGGTTTACGCAATGTTTATGGTCCACGTCATTGGGATCGTCATTGGCCCTCTATATGTTCCAAAATGGCTGCCAACCGCCCGGCATGGAGAGGTATAATCCGGGATATCAATGGAGCCGGCTTATCCTACAAAATGAGTCAGCCGCAGTAAAGAAAAGAAAGAAAAGAAAGTCAACGACAATGCGACTTCAATGCTAACTATACATACACTTAAATTTACCTGTTCTATGTGTGTACAACAATACTACATCATGGACAACCTTCCGAAGTGTCAATAAATTGTTAAGTTTCTTTCTCTTGCCAGTGAACAATTTTTATTGCATAGCTAGACCCATATCAACTTACAACCACGTTAACCGATAGATGAATTAATTCAGTCTCGTTAGATAAGTAAGATTGATGATGATGAGTTCCGAAGTGGTAAATGTTACTAGATTAAGTTAAACTTGCTATCCGAGAATGAAATCTAAAAACTGAAGTTTGTTTGAAAGTGAACATACGTTGCAGTAGCAAAAGCAATTGAAATGAGAGAGCATGAAATGACGAATTTTAGAAACAATAATTAAATTAGGTCGATACATTGATCTAATTTCAGAAGAATTATAGGACATTACTCATTATGAAATTCATGTTAGATGATGCCCTATCAGACAAAGAAAACAAACGAATGAAATACACAAAATTAAACCTATTATATTGAATATATTCGCTGTTCTATCACAATTATAATCTCTTACTGTGAATGTATAATTTATTGGAATCATTTGGCATTCTTTTCCTCGTAATAGCAAATTACTAATTGAATAATAGCGATATTTAAATTCCTGATAGATGCATAATAATATGCCTTGATTTTATTTGAATTGGCTATGCTAATAAACTCGTAAATCTTTTTCGTTAATTTACTTGAAAGTGAGAGTTTAGACAGCTTAGATGTTATATCGATGTACGTAAATATCCCAGTGTCTGTTAAATTAGAGTTCTTTAAACGGTTCCAAACTAAATTCTCGTAGGTTTTAGATAAAAACCACATGACGTTGAGAAGTGTCTTAGAAAGGAATATTGTAAACATGTGAAAAGCATGCCCGTGTGGCAAAAATTGTTTGTTTCTGCTGCCAAAATATTTATATATTATACCGAGAAAACATTCCTATAAAAGAACAATTCTTTAACCGAAACTGTTTGTAAGATTCATTGATTGCGCTTTAATAATTTAGCAACATGGTCAAAATGAATTATAAACTTATTTAATTTATCAAATGATATGGATGATCTACAGTTCACGTTAAAAAAGAAAACGAAGGGATAAATAACATCGCTTGATGTTAAATTGAGGCGTAATGAAGGGATATTATAAAAGGACGTCTATGGGAAAATAACTATTCCGGCATACAGATTAATGTTTACTCAAATAACCGATAAGGAATGAAAATGTTCATTTTGAAATCTATGATATAGCGAAGTCTTGGAATAGCTAAATTGCATTATAGAAAATATGAAATGAAAGAACTTTTAAAAGTATTCAAGGAGGATTGATACCTACATATATTAATAGACAAGACAATTGAAGGAGCAATGAGGAAATTCGATAACTGTAAAGCAGGTGGATCGTGGTAATACCAGATTCGAAATTGAGTAGAAACAATTACATTAGAAGCCAAAGGCAATATTAGAACTGTAGTAAAACAAACACTCACATTAGGCGATAAACTTCCAAACCAAAACAAAGACTAGAGCGTCTAAACACTTTATGGGTATATGGAGTACATTGAAATGACTGGAATTTGACGTAGATAATGGAAAAGATGCGCCAAATTAAATTTAAATGAGGAGAAATCAAAATAGCCAGTAAATATGGTCACAAACAAATATCTTATCTAGGTAAACTCTATCATGAATCTGGCCACAATATATGTGTGGAAGGCTGTTAACATATTTCCATTTGCAGCGGCGGTAAGTCAACCTGGATAATAAGATAGTTAATTAAGATAAAATCAAGGAATAACGCTATGACTGTATCATGAGTTTGAAAATCACTAGGCCGAATTTTCAATGAGACATTAGCCATTAGTAATAAAAGAAGGCTGGATGAATCAGAGGAATTATATATTCAGAGCAAGAGATAAAACGTGTGATAGACCAGCAAAAATATTCAAACGTATAATTTTAATTTTGTGTATTTCCTTATTTTGCTTTTGTTGTTATCTGTGCTTCAATTAACATGTATTTCATTTTAAATAATACATTTTAATTTTATGAAATTAGATCTGAAGTATCCATTTATGCACGAAGCATGTTCACGACTACCTTAATTACGCTTCCTATCATTCGCTTTTACATGCTCTCTTATTTCAATTGCCTTTGCTATTTCGGCGTAGGTTTGAATTAGAATTAGCCTATTTTTTTCAATTTCATTAGTGGATATAAGGCTCAACTTTATTAACACTTATTAAACTAACAATCAAACTTACCTAATTAGTCTAAATTAAATCCCCTCTCGATTAACATGGTTGTAACATGATATGAGACTTGGTATGCAATAAGATAAAGGTTCACTGGCTAGAGGAAGCAACTGTACAGTTTAGTGAAACTTCACAAGCCTGTTCATGATCCGGTATAGTTTTTGCACGCATAAACATGGTATACGTGTATGTAATCTTAACATTAATTAATCAAATGAGTAAGCCAAATTCGATAGGTCAATTTACTTTATAACCATGTTTATTCGGGACTCATTGTAAACTTGTGCAACTTGAGATACATGGACCTAAACTTATGGTATATATCGATGTATAAAAATGTGCTTATTTGTTAAAGGAACATTAGATTTGGTTAATAATGAGCAGTATCGATGTTAATTAGAGGATGAGGTGTCGAAGAATAGAGTTGCTTGTGTGTTGTGTTGGTGTGCTTTCAATTGTGTGACTATTGAACGAGCTCTGGGTATGGCTGCGGGAACGAGCTGTTGAAACATCAGCACAACGCGAAGAAGCTTTGGTGTTAATAGAAGAATAAAATTAATATTCAAAGAAGTTGCGCTACCATACGATGATTTGTCATGCAAATCAAATTTAGAATTGAGGAACTTACGGTAAGCTGGTAAAGGACGTGTTTATTTATGTGAATATTTCTCCTCCGTAGTCTGAAAGGAATCAAATTTCGTAGTTACGTTTTTAAAACAAATTAACTTGGCTTTATATACTGAGAATACATTTATAATAATAAAAAGTAAAATAAAATTCAAATAGATAAAGGAATTGCGGGTAACGTTATACAAGACGTTTTCTCTTAGGTGGAGATTATGTATTTATAGGTAACATTGCAAATAACGTCCTGGATTAATGTTGAAATATCTGGTCCCTATTGGAAGACACAGCAAGGGTTGTATAACTAGTTTTGTTTATTGAACTTGGCTTTCAATCGCATGATTGTAACCATTTTAATAAGTAATCCTATGAGAGTCAAATACATCAACGTTTTCCGATTAACACTAATTCTGGCCACTGGTGTAAAGTGCAGCAAAGTTTTTAGGTATACTTTTTCGACTTACCTTTGATTTGAATCTTAATGATATCGCACGAGTAATAATTATTACTATACAATAAAAGAGTTTAAAGCGTTGTGAGTAGCATTATGCGAGATGTCTTCGTTTAATTTTGATATTTCGGACCCTTATTGGAAAGAATAACAAGGTTTTTATGGTTGGTTTGGCCAAATTAACTTGGACTTGAATATCAGGAATACAGTATGAGTAATAATTAGTCCTATACAAAAACGGAGAATAAGAAGAGTTGCGTTTTCGATTTAAATTGACCCTGTTTTGTAAAAATGCAGCTGGAGTAATAAGTAGTCCAATATACTTCAATGCCATGCAGGAGATTTCGACTTCTTAACAATTGGAAATTTCTAGGTCAGTAATGTAACACTAAAATGTTAAATGTTGAGTTGTGATGCTCAGTGCTGTCCTTCTTGTTGTGGATTTCACCGTATTTGATAGCACTCAACGATCGGTAAAATCGTGAATCCTTTACATATCCAGGTGCACCGATTATTGATCCTAGGCATGAAGCAACAGTAATAAGTAGACGTATAAAAGACAAGCAATTAAGTTCATCAATAAAAGTAAACATGAAATCTTTCTTTTCAAAGAAAGTTTATTGTTCCTAATGTGAAATACAACGCAATCAGCAGGGTTGCGTTCATATTTATACATGGCCTTGGATACGAGTAATACATCTACAGTAAAATTTAGGCTTATATAAGATATAGCGTTTAAGAAATTGTAGGTAAAATAGTATAAGACGTCCTCCTTTTACAAAGAAATTTTAAGCTCCTAATTTATGCTATAAATACGGTGGAAATCGCTAAATCACATAGCCCAATGTTGTATTGTCAAATATAAAAAATAGTTCAAGTCGACTACCAGTCATTAACTAATAAATGACTGGCGGTGAAAATTCTTTACGTAAAATTTGCGAACTTGAAGTAAACACCAATTTCATTTTATTTAACTTTTCATTAAACTTTCATTAGGTATTCACGTTAGTGGACTTGATGTTCGAACATCAAGACAATTTTGGCAGCATGAAACTTTCGCACTTACGCTGGATAAACTATAAATTGACGTGTTGTGTATCCGAAACAGGAATGAAGGATCTTCCGAGTATTGGAAGACTAGACGCACATCATATTCGCGTTATTAATTTGGAACTGCTTTAGCCGTAGAATATTTTGAAGCCGGACAATAGAGTCAGCATTGTTCCGATCTTACTAAATAAATCTTGTTTAATTGAATGGATTCCTGGGTAACGACACAAAGAAACTAGCTAACATATTGCGGAAATTAAATTCAATTCAATTTACGCAGCACCAATAAGAAAAAAGTGATATCTGCCATTAACCAATGGTCAAAGGCGAATTCAATCAGGAATATCTAGTCACCGAAGACTGTTAGCGAGTTGCAGAAAATTTTTGGAGTACTAAACTAATATTGCAAGTTCCTCCCAGGCCTTTCAAGACAACTTTATCAATTTTGCATGCACCTGCGGAATCGAAAAGGACTTAGCAAGAATTCCATCATGACTTGGTCATCCGTAGACGAGGAATTACTTCGACTCGCCATCAACTCTTTAGCAAATGCAGTAATGCTAACGCATCCAGATTTTCAACGTCCATTTCTACTCACGTCAGATGCTTCTGAATTCGCTATTGCAGCCACTTTGGAACAAAAGATCGACGGAGTTCGGAAGCCTATCAGTTTCTACTCGCGTACTCTCTAACCAGTAGAAACGAGATACGACACTTTCGGTTCGAGAACTCCTCGCCATCCACCACACAGTGCGCCATTTTATCAGCATCATTGACAGTATCAGATTTGTTGTTTTCACAGATCATGCACCATTAGTTAGCGCACTTCGAAACGCAACTTAAACTATCGCCAAGCACCCTGCCAGAGTAGAAAGACATTTTTAACGTCTAAGCGAATGGCAATTTGATATCTTTCATGTCAAGGGCGAACAAAACTTCATTGCAGATGCCCTTTCCAGGTCAGACGTATCACCACAACCACCTTCGCCGTTGCCATTCAATGTCAACTCTGTGACACTCAGTGAACCTGCACTAACACCATCCCTCCTGCAAACGGAACAGTGCGGCGACATTCAAATTCAAAGATCAATAGCCTGTCTCCCAACCAATTTCCTATGCCGCCTCTGGGAAGGATTACCAATTGTTTACTTCAGGGATACGCAGCTCAACAAGCCAGTTCTGCCGACTAGCCTTCAGAGAAAAGTTTTCGACTCAATTCACTCAATTTATCACCCAGGAAGCCAATCGACTGTCCGACTTCTCACAGATCGTTTCTGGGGTCACAGACTTAGACAGAACGCTAAACAATGGGTCTATGAGTGTGCCGTTTGCCAGAAAAACAAGATCACACGGCACAGTCGCTCTAAGTTGCAACATTTCCGAACTAATTCTCGCCTAGGCATCGTCCACATCGACATAGTTCATCTGACAAAGGTTCAAGGTTTCAGTTACCTTCATACTATGATTGATAGATTTACACGGTGGTCTGCGGAATTACCTCTTGTCACCATTTCTGCAGACGAAGTAACTAACGGTTTTATCTCTGCATGGATATTCAATTATGTGGTTCCCAATGAAGTCATCACTGACAGGGGCACTTGATTCTCATCGGATCGTTTCAAAACCACCTTGCGGTAAATGGGATGCACTTTACGCCAGACGACTGCCTACCATCCCCAATCTAACGGTATGGTAGAGAGAATGCATAGGGAACTCAAAGCTGCTTTAGCATCCTCGTCCATTAATGACAACTGGGTCGATGCACTATCTTTAGTTCTGCTTGCCATGCGTTCCCGTACTCGTGAATCCATTAAAACGTCTGCGTCACAACTCTTGTATGGCATGGATCTACGCCTGCCTAGTCAGCTCCCACGTCTACTACCCGCACAGGATGACCCACAAGACAAAGCTACCCGCCTCCGACTTCATTTCGGTAACATATCTGAACAGCAGCCGAGACATATGCCTCGTCCAGTCTCAGTTTAGCCGTAGCTCCATAGCTGCAAGAGATTACACGTTCGCAACGACACTGCTGTTGCACCACTACAACCGAAGTATCGCAGTCCTTACCCAATTTTGCTCAGACAACCCAAATACTTCATTATCATGCAAGGCGCGACACCGACATCAGTAAGCATAGACAGGTTGAAACCGTTTATCGAACCGCCTGATCCTGAGAGAATTCAACCTTCTACACACGTCTCAGGCTCCATCTGCCTACAATCTCAACCTAGCAATAGCTTGCTTTGCATAACGCGTATCTGATATTTTTTCAACATTAATTTTTATTAATTCTACGTATCAAAATTTAAAACTTTATGCGCACCCTATGTCACGCAACGTGACATATGAATCCACATGATTCATTTTATTTTTCTCATACTCACTTGTCTCACGTGGTATAACCAGCTGTTCTTAGCTAACAATTGTGTAGCATTTTGAACAGTTCTTTGGTATTATGCCATCTCTGAGGCAATGTTCGTGTACATATTTTTATGCAGTTACCTTTTGATTTTCATGTATATATTTTTACATTATAATATATGGCTCACACTGCCTATTTTGGTATGACTAGCTACTTAGAGCTAATGCTTTCGTGTAGCAGC
Source organism: Eudiplozoon nipponicum (assembly GCA_029291075.1). Lineage (NCBI taxonomy): Eukaryota > Metazoa > Platyhelminthes > Monogenea > Mazocraeidea > Diplozoidae > Eudiplozoon > Eudiplozoon nipponicum. The sequence goes on from JAQBSW010003162.1 coordinate 81,716, forward strand.
ACTAAGTAGTTATCAGCTTCATATCAACATACAGGCCACTTTCAATGCATATCTTCATCAGTTGCACAAAGACCACTCTACAAATATCATGACCACAACGTCGAGCACACACTAGCTCCTTTGGTCGTATACAAACACATTCACGGCGATCTAGCTTGCCCAGGTTTTAACTTAAACCTGGGAACTTCAGTGGCGATCTGCCTCGAAATCCTCACGCTGCGGCTCCCAAATCTTACATTGCTCTATTTTGCCTCACGCGGTATGACCGGCCACTACAGCTAAAAATTTGTGTAGCAATTCCTAGTGGTTATTTTGCATCATATCATTGTTGAACCAACAAACAAGCATACTTCAGCCCAGCATTTAGGGCACATTTTTTATAGCTATGGCCAGAATAATAACCAGTTGCTTAACTTGGTTCGAACTCTGCTATGCATTTCTTATCTAGCCTCGCCGAGAGGAATTTTTTTCTTTTTTTCAGAGAGGAAAGTGATGTAACGACACAAAGCAATTAGCCGACATATTGCGTAAATTAAATTCAATTCAATTTACGCGGCACCTATGAGAAAAAAGCGAAATCTGCCGTTAATCAATGGTGTTCGAGCAGTCAATCAAGGCTATTTAATCACGGTGAATTTAGCATGCAAGTCAGTTGTCGCGATTGCCTTTTGTTGGGCGTTACTCTTACGTGCTGTCTGCTATTGTCACCTACGCTGATTTTTGGGCTTGCTTCACACACATTGGCAATTTCAGTCACGCCAATCTTGTTGCTTTATAACTAGAGATAGAGTAACATCTACAGTTGATCTTTTCAGAGAGCCAGTTACTTCAGAACCTCAACGAGATTACTCAGCTACACACTCGCCACGGATGTCAACGCCACAACAGAAGGGACCACAACCCAAGTCAACCAGAGCTTGTCTCAAGTGTCTAGGAGTATTTCTGGGAACTGCTAAACAAACTGACAATCTCGGCATTTGCCGGAGAACGCAAGACTGCTCCTAAAAAGGGCCCCCAACAGTATTAACTCAGCCATCTTGGTACCAAAACTAACTTTGTAATAGCCCACTGTGTGCGGCCCACTTAAAGCCACCCACTTTAATCAATGCAAGAAACCTTACGTAACGTTGCCTTTTCATTGTATCTGCATTGCTCCCACCGATTGCAATCCAGCGGACGTCAAAGACGCTTTCAAACCTACCTTTATTTATCTACCAAGTACACCAAGAAATCCAGATATAGTATTGGTTAAAGGTTACATGAATGCTCAAATCTGTGCTTAAGCGACGCCCAATTTAATCTAGGTTGAAAAGATATTTTGAGTGGAATGCGGAGTGATAATTGTGAAGGACTGTTGGATAGACACGCAGAGCATAGATAATACTGGAGTGGCATAATCTATAATCCAATGTGCCTCTTGGCGTTCTCTAGCGCCCGAACAATTTAACTCTTATAGATGATTAGCAATTAATTATGGTTGGCGTGGTTGCATCCAGAGCTGCACTTCGTCTTGTGACACGCATGTCTATGTGGACCACGAGCTCAACGGAAAGCTAAACAAGAATAAACTTCAAATATATGCATACAAATTGAATCAGACCTCTTCCAAACAAAAATATGAAGCTTTCTAAAGCCTTTAGCCGTTTATTTAAATATATATATTTTCTATTACCAAATCCTGTTTGATGTAGTCTTAGATTTTTAATACAGTCAGGTTGTATCTTCACATTGTAAATACGACCTTTAAGGCAAAGTGAAATATTCGCGTTTCTCCATAAATGAGGAAGGTTCGAGAAAGCTACTCTAGCTTTCGCGATTCGTATTCTCACCTCGTCGGACATATTGCCTACGTTATTGATAGAGCTCCCAAGATATGTAAACCTGTCAACTATGTCTAGATCTTCATTCTGCAGTTGCAACGTTGGAGTGAGTGGTGGGTGATCCTGTAACAGTATCTTACATTTAGAGGGTGCGAATTTCATACCGGAAGACGGAACGTTTGTTAATCTGCTCAATGTGGTCTGGGCAGCATCCCGACTGTCGATATCGACCGCATAATCAAGATCGAATAGTTTATCTCTCGGGAGAACTTCAACTCCAGCATCCTGAATGTGTGGGAGAGTTGTTCATAATAGCATAGATTACAAAATTAAACAAAAATGGGAAAAGTAGACAACCTTGACGGACACCACTACTGGTTGTAAAGTTATGCGTTAATTTGTTGTAGACCTTAACGCGACCAGAAATATCAATAAGCATATAATATATTGTGAGCACGCCGCTTTTCGACAAAATATGGAATAAAACATTGCTATCCACCGAATCAAATCTTGGATGCAACCACGCCATCTATAACTAATTGCTACATGATTTTTTGAGTCCACCGTTATCTGGGTGCTGGAGGACGCCTTGTAGCACAACGCCTAATACCGTCTGAAGTTTGTACTACTTAAATATAATCTATGTTCAGCGCAGCTATCCAAAAGCCGTTCACAATTATCGTTGAGCGTCGAGCTTAAAGTGTATCTTCCACCTAAAAGAAATTCTGTGTTACTTAAGCGCCCAGCTTGAGCATTCATGTCACCCATAACCAGGACTATATCTGAACTTCACGCTTTACTTAGTAAGGAGCTTAATTCGGAGCAAAAAGCATCCGTGCTTTCTGTGCTGTGATCGGTAGGATCATATGCAGATACAGCGAAGAGGCAACGATGATAACGGTGTTTTTGCTTTGATTTTAGTAGATGTATTTAAACGTGCCGCAAACAGTCGAATATTTAAAGGGATCCACTCAATGAAGCAAGCTTCTGCTTGTGTGCTAAGGGCAATACCAACGCCCAATTTAAGAGAGAACTCTGTGGAACCACATGTTCGAAGTCAATAACGCGTATATAGGAATGGTGCAACCAGTTCTGTAACGCACGAAGGATCCTGTATTTTGGTTTCAGATACGCAACATGTCGATTTCTAATTTATCCAACGTACGAGCAAGAGATTCTTAGGCAACAACTGGTGTTTGTTCCAAATTATTTACAAGAAAGGGCCAAGAAAATTAATATTGCAAAGCAATAAATAGATATAACTGTAATCTTATAGATAATAGCATTGTTTTAGTGAGTGGGCTAAATACCAAAAATATTTTCTTTCCCACCTGAATCAGTTCCGACCCTTAAAAATGAGCTATTATCAACAACGCAAAACACTAATCTCGAACTATCCTAATTAGAAATATGGAATCCCATCTTTTATCTCAAGTGTCGAAAATCCAAACCCCAATGATCTGCTCCTCGACCCTATTTAAGGCTGTTGGAGGTAATTTTTGTGAGTTAAAAAACCTTTTTCGTATTGTATTGAACAAGAGAACCGTGTAAATTAATTGGAGTGAGTACGGCATCTAGAAAAAGGGCCATTATAATTTGTGCAATAGCCGTGGTATAAGATTGGCAACAGTCGTATCTAGGCATAGATTACATACTAAATAACAAGCCTGATTCCGGCCAGGACAAAGTTTTATATGAAACATACAGCATAAGGCAGGTACTTGAACAGCCATACAATAGCAGTTATTAGACTTCAATGGTGCATACGACTCAGTGGATCGCCGTTTTTCCACTAAATGTGCAAATAGTATGCGTTCCCTTTACAAAAATTCTCCTGGTATCGATAGCGTCTACAATAGAAAAATCGCACAACTTTACTACTAGCAGTGATGAAAATGTCCAATTTCATCATTTTTGTGGAAATTTTCAAAAAGCGGAACCCCACTCTGGCGTACATTCAGGAAACAACGCTGACATCCGTAGACAGATTTATGGATCTGCCAACAAGTGCTTCTCGTTATACGAATAAAGAAGGCTTCATCAACTATGCTGACTCGATCAAGTTTTACGTATACCTTCAATTCGGTTGCCTAGTAGAGTAATACTATTCCAGTCAGCGCCGGATTGGCGTAAGGAACAAGCTGAACACTGTGACAAATGGCTGAAACAAGTAAACTAAAATTAAATTTGGTAGCATAGGATCCGCCAATCTACCAGGATGTAGTCCATGTGTATACTAGTTCTTTGTTGAAAACTGCACATTATGGCATCGAATCAACCTGTTTATATTGATTTAGTAGATGGCAGTTGTCGCGTTGTCGTCAGTGATGATGATAATGTGATGAAACGGTTGAATTTTCAATGTAATTTTGTCATTCCAGAAGGATTCCTCCCTCCAAATCGTGGAATAGGCATGCATTTCTTAAGATGCCATCGATTACAATAGCTTTTCTATCGCTCAGGAAAATGCATTCACTTGCCATTTCACGAAAAGTAGGAGCTTTGATTCGACTTTGGGACAAAGTTAATGCGTCACTTCGTTCCAAAGAGCACCTAGATTTTGGAGACTGTGAATATAAGATATAAACCAAACGGTCGTAGGCAATTAGAAACGAAATAACAATTTATTTAATTTGCTAGCATAAATAAATTGATTATTTTCCAACAAAATAATATATTTTATGTGTACACAAATTTACACAGGAGAGAATTGTTAACTAAACAATTATATTTACCTTCACGTTTAGTAAGTAAATCCCAATAATGAAATTGCTCATTTCGGCGAAACGCTTAAAAGTGGAAGTTCTCTACACATTTGAATACAAAACAGTAATTTAATTCTGGTTTGGACTGCTAATTATATGGTCTGAGCAATGTACGGTGTATACTTGGAAATACTACAACTTTAACTGTCCCTGAATATATAATACAGTCTGCAAGTAAATAACGAAATCGAACATAGAATTTACAAGTGACACTATGCAAAACAAAATTTATATCTTATTGAATATTCCTGTGCCGAAATTGCATTTATCAATAGTTATTAGTGCCACAACCGTAAATAAAGTTTCGGTAACAATCGTTAAATCCGTAAACTTAAGACGAACACAAGAGAAGCCAAGCGTTTTTCTGTAGAACCACATTTTACTGAAAATTTTTATTTATGTGCAACGTTAAAACAGCTATATTATCGAGCAAAATATGGTCCTGTATAAATTACCATCAAACCTGTAGTATCTAACCGGAAAACTTTAGGAAAAAGCTATATTTTCACTGAAATAGTAAACGATTGAGAATAGAAAACAAGGCATAGACCAAAGAAGGCAAATAGAACTTTGCAGTGTTTACATAAAAGAAAACAACAAAAACATACGTAAAATAAAATTGAGAAAAAATATGGCGCAGACTGGAAAGAATGACAGTTACAAAACTTTCAATAAAAGAAACAGCATACATCAATGGAGTAAATGAGCCACTGAAAATAGCATGCACTCCAAGTAAACATAGCAACTGATCATAACTATTTAGTTATACCCAATTAGTCTACAAGATACACAAGAAAATAGTTATAGCACAAATGATTAATCTATACCTACATTATAATTAGTGTCATGTAAATAAATGTATTTTAGTACTTTTTTAAATAGGCGTAAACAATCTCACAACAGTACGAAATCGAATTAACGACCCTAACTTAGCTGATTCTGCAGGTCCATGGCAGCTATTTTCCCTTAAGCAATGCCATTTCTAACGTTCTTAAGCATAAACAGAACTAAAATATGTCAGAAACTAAGTAAACGAAAAGACTCACCACAGATAGATTCAGGCGTATGCTGGCACACCTTTCAAGACAGTTATCGTAGTGTGATGAAATAAGAGTTTTATTAGCCGAACGCGTTTCTAGATAAATGCAAGCATCCTAGAGTAGTCATACGCAAGAACACCGCGGTACAACATTAGTAATAAATACAGCTATCCTAGTCTACCAAACTTATAATTACTAACTAAATTTACATAGCATTAGTTGTCCTTGTGATGGAGTAATGTAAATGAAGCAAAATTTGAATAGCATTGTCTGTGAAAATTAATTTATGTGACTGCTATATAGTTTAAGGTGACAAAATTTCGACTGTCAGGAGCTATGCAGATCGAATTCTCTTGCACTACCAGAACACATCTTTGACCTAAAAGTACACCTCGGAATTGTTCAAAAAATTCATTGAACAAAAGATAAGTTGAGTCAAGTCTTCATAATGTCGAAATTTAAGATGCTATTATCCCATAGTATTTCAAATTCCAATCAATATACTAACTTAAAATATTTACCGAAAGAGTAATGCACAGGAAAATTAAATGGCCTAACATTTAGGCATATTTTCACTGAGTTTAGGTCAAAGTTTGGATACCACATATATTTATTTTAGCAACCTAACAGACCTAATCCAATGGCTAATCCACAATTTCTAAAATTAAACTAGCTAACGTTAATAACAGTGTTGCGCAGTTGGGAAATACTTGGTAAACTTTTCGGTTTTTAAAAATGCGTTGTTTAATATCATGAGGCATAGATGGATTTCATTTAGGAAAAGGCGCAAAACTTTAGTATAGTGTCCGAAGAGCTAAAGGGAACTAGATTATCACGTTCTAATCTACTAACGAACTTCGAAAACTTTAATCATTATAGCACAAACGAGTAAAATATGAAATGTCACAGTTTACTAACTGAACTTCCTGA